>CM031240.1:55334461-55616828 GCA_018340775.1 Taxus wallichiana var. yunnanensis | reverse complement strand
AGGTCGGCGAGGAGCATGAGCCATCGGGCGATGCGTTGGTTTAGATGAGGTTTGGCGTACATGTAATGGATGGGGTCCGTGTTGGTGCGTATGACGAAAATTTTGTGATTCAAAGGTAGTGTCGGAGCTTGGTAGCCACGAATGATAGGGCTAGAGCAACAACCTTTTTCACATGTGTATACCTAGTCTCATAATCCACCAAAGTACGACTTATATAATAAACGGCTTGTTCTCGATTTTCGAGTCACGATGTGCAAGCATAGCCCCTACAAAGCGTGGTCGGTGGTGGAAAGGTAAAGGTAGAAAGGCGATGTCGCCTGCCGAGGTGGGATAAGCACGGGTGGCTACAAGAGATAAGTTTTGAGAGCTTCAAAGGCTTGGTGGCACTCTTCACTCCATTGAAAATCAATGTCCTTCTTAAGGAGGTGATGGAAAGGTTGACATCGATCCGAGAGTTGGGAGATGAAACGTCGGATAGATTGGAGCTTACCTTGTAAACTACGCAATTGTTTGAGATTGGTAGGTGGGGGCATTTCTATGATAGCTTTGACTTTAGATGGATCGACCTCGATGCCACGCAAAGAGATGATAAAACCAAGAAGCTTTCCCGAAAGGACACCAAAGACACATTTCTTTGGTTGAAGACGGACAGAATATTGTAACAGGCGATCAAAAATAATGGTTAAAACATCGAGATGTTCACTGCGATGTTTAGACTTGCCAAGAAGATCGTCGAGCGTAATCTTAATGATAGTGTGCATAATGTCATGAAAATGTAGGTCATAGCCCAGCCGATAAGTCGCACCCTTTAAAGCATTCTTAAGGCCAAATGGCATTACACGGTGAGAAGGTTCCCAAGGAGTTATGAAGGCGTTTTGTGTTGATCGGCGATGGGCAAAATTTGGTTGTATCCTGAAAAGCCATCCATGAGAGAAAGCATTTCATGACCCGCAGTGAGATCAACAAGTTGATCAATACTAGGTAGGGGGAAGTCATCCTTAGGGCAAGCGAGGTTAAGATCCCGGAAATCCGTGCATATCGAAGTCCCCAGTCGCTTTAGTATGAGTGCGATGTTAGAAATCCATTGAGGATAGTCAATAGGCAAGATGAAGGAAACAGAAAGGAGTCGTTGGAGCTCCTCTTTGACCAAGAGGGCAATGCGTGGATGCATTTTTCTCAATTTCTGTTTAATTGGCTTGGAATCGGGTTTCAGTGTAATGTTATGGACAGCAATGTCAGGATCAATTCCTGGCATGTCAGCGTAGGACCAAGCGAAAGCTTGGTTGCGAGCACGGAGGAAAGTAGTAAAGGCGACTTGTTCTGATGTGTTAAGGGATTGTCCGATCTTCACAATGTGAGGATCCTCCTCCGTGTGGATGTTGATTTCTATTGTAGATTCGTTCAGCATGGTTTGGGTTTCAGATGGTAAGGCTCGTTGAATATAAGAATCATCCGCGCCAAGGTAAGTGAGGATGGAGTCGTCATCCTGACACTCAACAACATTAATCAAAGGCGAATCCTCTTCGATCATGTCTAGATACAGAAGGGGAAGAGAAGATGGGTCCTCATTATCGCGTTGATAAGTGAGAGGACCTATGAAGATAGCATTTATGAAAAAAAAAAGTTAGGAGGGATAGATTCAGGGTCTATAGATTCTGTGGGTGATGATGGCAAAGTGGGTGATGATGGTTTGGTAGGGGTGACGTCGTCTTCTTCCGAATACGGTGACACGAGGTGTCTCTGTGTAGGTGTTGGGGAAAACCGAGACCCGCTGCGATCATTATGTTTGCGTGTGGTGATGGGGATGGCGTATGTCGGCCTTGTTCATAAAGACCAAAACCAAAGCCTTTCCAAGCACGGCAGAAGTCAAGAAGGTGAGGAGCAAAGCGGCGATTGGTAAGGTATTGAAAATCGGACTTGGAAAGGAACCACACAAGAGGAGGCTCGGGGGCAAGCGGAAGATGCGTCGACACCCCCATACGTTAGGTTAGTGCGGCAGTGAGGTGGTCCGTAGGAGATTACTTCCCCCACACGACGGTCATAGTTAGGATGGGCATGTACCTGTCCGTACTCCTGTGGGGTATGGAAAGAACTAACGTTATATAGGTGATACTCCCCGGCGTAAGGTCTTTGAAAAACATCTACTAAGGGGTCTGCGGTTGGGATGTTAGCTGCGGGAAGGGAAGTGGTTTTTGCGACGGTGGTTTCATTAGTTGAAGGCGTAGGTGCGATTGAGGTACATGGTTGAGGCATAGTTGAAGAAGATGGTTGGGTTGAATGAGCAGGTGTCTTGATTGGTATGAAGCACATCATTTGGGCGGTATAACATATTGCGAGGTTTTAAAGGGGAGGATCAGCTTTACGGTGTAGGACTTCCCCTCGTACTCAAATTTTATGCATCTATGTAAGGTTGAGGAACGCATCCCATGGCCGGATCGAGGCGACCCAGCAATATATTATATTGGAACTCTCCCTCGAGGACATAGAAGAGTTCGGGTAAAGTACGTGGTCTACCCGAATGTTGAGATCACGGTGCCTAAGGTAGAGGTAATAGCGTCATTGAATGACCGCAACATGATGGGGTTGGCACACATGTAGCTAGAAGGGATATTCATTTGTTGAAAAGCTTTTGAAGAGATGATGTTTAGGCTAGCACCCCCGTCAATCATAACACGGCGATACGTACACGAATGTCCCGGACGTAGGTGAGATGAGCAGGCGAGTCGAGGATCTTACGTACCAAAATCGACAATTTCATCTTGAGCCGCTGCGGCGGCTTGTGGTACGAGAGGCGAAGTGGTTGGGGCGGTGGGTTGTTTGGTGAGAGAAGCAACGTGATTGGGTGTTAGAATGGAGCTGACGGCGAAGGGCTTCATTAGGTAAGACCTCGATCCCTGAAGAATTTCAAGCGAGAGCTTGTCGATGAGATTTAGGCGTGTCGAATGAGATCATATAGTGTCATTTTGACGGGTGATTGGTGAAGCTTTGTTTGATCATGGCTCGATGGGCAACTCCATTAGAGGCGGGGTAAGCGGGTCCACGAATAACCACTTTGGGTGGTGGTGCAATCGGGATCTTAGACGGAGAAAGAGAGGGCCTTGCAGTGTGCTTTCTTTCGCTTTCTCGTTATTTTACTGCGCTCGAGTAGCAACACTAATCATATTAATCTCGTAAACTGAGATGAGGAAGATGGTTGGGATAAATTATGGTCTTGAGAGGTGGGGTTGTAATAATGATAGATCGTGGTGAGGCGGGGATAGATGGTATAGGAGAGGAATTGAAGCTAAAGGTCTCTCCCTTCGTAAGTTGTCTTTCTTAACCTTTCTATCTGGGAGAGGTGGTGTGACAGCGAAGGATGGTTTTAAAGCTTTGCATCCCTCCACATCATGTCTGGTGTGCGGTGATAGCGCAGATTTTAGACTCATCATAACCTATAGGTCGAGGTTTAGACGGGTCATAAGGTCTAAGTGGGGGTAGGGAAATGGTCGCATTATCTACTAACATAGCAAGGATTTTGGCGTAAGATCCTTTGAGTGGGTCAAAATCGGAGAAGAGGATGAGGGTATTGATTGCGTGGGTTTTGGTAATGTTTGGGCGTGGTTAGTTCGTATGGGTGGTGGTTTAGCGAGGGGTGTTGATATGTGTTTTTCACTAAGCGTGGTTTCTTTGGCGCGTAGGAGCTACGTTTTTGGTTAGATGATGAGGCTACGAGATGACATGGTAGCGGGAAACAACCACGGAGAAAGGGAGTGACAGAAAATAAATCCTTTGATGATGGAGTTTGTTTAGGGTTGATGGGTGGACGAGGATACGTGGGGTGATAATGTTGATATACCCTTTGATCCTGTATGGGTGCGAAAGGCGTAGATCATTTTGAAGAAAGCGTAGGAGGTATGATATATTGGTGCGAGGTGGAAGGATGAGGTCCTAATATGGAAGGTAGGTATGACGATGATGGTTTTGATTGTGATAGAGGCACGGGTTGAGTGTGTCTCCTAGGTGGCGGGCGGCTTTATTCTTGGACAAATCTAGTCGCTTAGGCGGGTGTGTTAGGCAGGTATGGGTAAGGTCCCAGCGTAGGGGAAGATTTGGCTAAGTTAATAGAAGTGGGCGAGGCATTTGGTAGAGGTGAGGGGGTGAAGGTGAGAACATGGGCATTTTAAGCACGTAAACACTTGGGTATATGGTGGAGTTCTCGGGATCGGTCATTTGCATTTGAGTAGAATATGGCGTACTCAAAGCGTTCCCATAGGATTTGTCTATCCTACGGAGAATGAAAGTCTTGAGCTTGAATTGTAAATTTGAGTACGGAAGAAAGGTGGGTTGTGATTCCGAGTCCTTTGTGGGTGTGATCTGGTGAGTAGATGAGTCTTGTATCAATAGATGTTAAGAGGTCAACCGGTCGTTGAAAAGATTTAGGCGATGAAGAACTAATAGGTAAGAGGGCGTGTTCGAGAGGATCCGTCATGGTTAAAGAATTTGGTGATGTCGGTGCAAGAGATTTCTCATCTAAGGATGTCAAAAGGAGTGGCGTACCTTCCTCTTGTGCAATAAGAGTGGTAGAAGGAAGTCAGGAAATAGATAGATTAGATAACATCCGTTCGCGATCTTGTAGGGATGTGGTATAAAGCGAGACTCATCGATGGGAAGAGGAGTACAGGCGATTAACTCCCTTATGGGTAAAGGAATGATTTCGCTTTGGTTCGATGGTGGTAAAGGAGGTTCGGGCTCTGTGTTAGTGAAGAGGCTTGATTCAAAATTTTCTCGATAGAGGCTTTGGGGTAGGTATCAAAGCTGCGCATGGATCTCATGAACACTCTCTTCGGCTAAGATATCTGGTTTGTATTCTTGTTGGAAGAGTGATTCGGGAATGGTTTGTTGAAGATTTTCAAATTTCGGTTGGCGGGGCATTAGGATTATCGAGGGTTATATCCCTGCGTCAACCATTTCTGCACTATGTTTTCAACATCTTGCGAGTTCTCATATTGTGTCCCTTCACGCGGTGGAAATTCTGAAGTCATTTTCTTTGTACCGAGGAAGGTATGGCGCGAGTGGAATCAAACCCGGAATGAGGTTTAACGGGAGGTAATGTAATGGCTCTGCTTTGAGCAATTTTCCAATATCACACCATATGTTTCTCCCGAGGAGTGTAGTTGATAGGCTCGGCTTTGTACTTATAGGTGGTTTTGGTGGGGTATTAGACGGTGTTTGAGATTTAACCATCACCGCGTGGACAGCTCCTTTTGATTTAGAAGAAGTGGACGCGTGAGGAGTGGTGGTATTTGGTTTATTGGTAGAATCGGGAGTTCGGAAATTGGGGTTTTGTTCTGTGACCGCAATTTCTCTTCTTAAGGCTCGAATTTCTAGTTTAGAGCCATGGTAAAGGCCTCATCAAATGTGTGGAAAGTTTGAATTTGAAGAGTAGGAGAAATGTGCTTAGCACATGCCCGTGTGAAAAGTTCGATAAGTTGACCTGAGGCAAGGCATATGTAAGTTGGTTGATAAGGCCACGCCATCGTCAGCGAAATCTGATAGATTCGTCTTGGTGTCGGATGGCATAAAGGTCGGTGATGGATACTTTCTTAGCAATGTTAATGGAGAAGTGATCCAAGAAAGATTGGGCTAGTTGGTTAAAAGAGAAGATTGAGTCTTTGGGTTAAAGCCTTTGTACCACTCAAGCGGGTCTGATAAGGACATGGGAAATGTGCGGAGTATGCGAAGGCATCATCATGAAGCGATCAAATAACAAGCATGTCTAAATGATACATGAAGTCTTTGTTGAGGATCCTCTTTACTATTAAAAGCGAGTAAATTTGGTAACTCCCATTGAGGAGGATATGAATGAAGAGGGGACGAGAAGGGTGAATGGGCTCTGACAAACTTGCTCGTATGTCAGCGCTACGACTTCCGACCACGAAGCCTCCAGTTTTGCATTTTGTCCATCATTTGTTTGATGAAATCTGTGGTTGGATGAGATGATGATGCGGTTGTGGCAAAGCGGAGGCAAATTGGGCCAAGGGCCTCCAGCGGACAATGGTGGAGTTAAGTGTTGATAAGGTATGGAGGATGAATATGTTGAGGCGCGAGAATAGGGATGTCCCATATAAGGTGTTGAGGTTCTTGGATACGTGTATGGGAATGAGAAAAGGTAGGCGGAGCTTGAGAAGGAAAGCTCGTGTGGATAGGTGGCGAGAGAGCAAGTCATGAATGGAGTAGTCTGCAAGAGAGATGAGGTAGGGCGATCGGTGGTAATGATATGTGGGGTCCAAGATTAGCCAAAGAAAAGCCAATCTGAGTCGTATGAACCTCTGAAGCTGTCGGATTGGGAGACGGGGCTAGAGATGCAGGAAGCAAGGCGGTATTATCAGGCGGAGTGGGAGCTAAATGAGCAGCTATACTAATAGGCATACCAACAAGGAGCTGACCATCAGGCGTACGGTCAGGGGTATGGGACAAATAGTATTGTACAGCGCTAGAATTAGCATCCAGAAACTTGGCAAAGTCCTTGTCTCCTACGGGAATTTGGGGGATCTCACTGGTGTCTGTAGGATTCCCCACAGAATGTGAAGGGTGATTCGGAGTAAAGAAACAGAGCAAGCATGTGAAACCATGGCGGCGGCTTGCTTTCGAGTGATAACAACCATGGACAGGTGTTCACAGTAGGGTTTCAATCTATCCGGAACAGAAACAGCCTTAGAATGGTGAAATTGGCAGGTTGCTGGTTTGTCAGGGGTTGTAGAAAGCGATGCGATATCGGTCTAGTATCCGATGTCGGTTATACTATATACCGCGTCGGTCGGTAGGTAACCGATGTCGGTGTAAAAATCTAGGTTAACAAGATATAAAAATTTGCTAATTTGATTTTTAACAACGTTTAGTATACGTGTCAATTATTGATCACGAGAAGGCAGTATGAGAAAGAAAGCAGAACTAAAAACAAGCAAGATGCACACACAAATCCAGAGATTAACCCTAGGGTTAATTTTAATTATCGTGGGCTTATGCCTTTAGACGTAGAATGATGTGAGAATCCTAAACAAGAGACTTAGGGGAAATGTCAAGTTGTTTTGGCTTATAAGGTTACCTCAATCGGGCGGAGGAATACCGCGAAAAAAAAAGGGGATGTTTGAGCTGTTGTGTTAATTGTGAAGTGATTCGGTATGTGTTGTGCAGTGAATGTAAGATTAATTTCCTATCAATACCGTGGATATCACCCCCACGTGTACGACCTGTTACTTAATCTACGTTCACTAGAATTGAAAAACAAAGCAAGCGGGAATGCGATGCACGTGTTTTAAACCCAAATCGAAAATTATGTTCGATGAAGCAAGAGAGATGACTTTCACTAATGCGAAACTAGGAAAGTAAGACAAATTCTTTACTGAAATATATAACAAAAGCAGCAAGACAACAGCAAGTATGCTTCCTAAAATGAAAATAAGCAAGAGAAAGCGAAACCCAAGATGGGTCCCCCAGTCGTGCCAAAATGTTTCACTCGGAATGATTCGTTCCTTTTAGAAGCAGAGATAAGGTTAGGGGCTAGGAGGAATACACCTGTAGAATGTCGAGATGGTGTGCGCGTCGTTAGTAGAGAAAGATCGGGCTGATTGCGAAGAACTCCTTTTTGTCTTGGAAGGACTACTGCGAAATAAGAACACAAGACCACAAGATTTTGATTAGACAATAAATGAGGAAGCTGCCTTGGGCCAGGAAATATAAAACTTCCTTTGAAGGTGGTGGTTTCCTGCTTAATATGAATTAACACAAAAAGCGTAAAATATCAATTAAGTTGCTTCGTTGAACTAGGTAGGGGAAAGGCTGGTTTTGGTTTTGATCGGAGGGAACCGATGCGATTCGATTCTTGATAACCGATCTTAGGTGGGTTCTAGGATCTGTAGGTTAGTTGCTTTGTGGGGTAGTTGTGTTGTTTGTAAATTTGTATATAGGTGGTATTAGGAAATAAGGTGATGAGAGGTAGATGAATGATAGTTAGAGGTAATATGCATCTTTGGGTAGTGGATTCGGGGATGGATTTATGAGGCATTTGTAATTCAAAAGGCATAAGAAATGTTATAACGAGAGGACATGCGAGATGTGACTTCTTGGTTTTGTGAAGATGCAAGTGATCTCCTTTCTTTTGTAAACACTTACGGTATTTCCACTCGTCTCTGCTCGGTCAAGTGAAGATCTGGACTCTCTTTTCGCTCCCAATGATCTCTGTTGATTCAAAAATCATTCGACCTGATCCCCAAAAATGAAATTCCGATCCTTTGTTTTTGGTTTGGGGAGCCCATTTACTGAGGAACCGATCGCGGATTTGCGTAAGCGATGGCGGTAGTAAGAACCGGCATCGGTAAGGAAAAAGTAGGCTATTTTTAGTAAAATAACCCACCTTCCCTGCTTTTCTCCCGAGAGATCAGTTGCGGGCTTGGTCAAGTGGCTAGAAGGTCGGTTTTGGGTGCGAGTAAGGAGGCATTAGTTATGGATGTGAGTCTAGACCAAGCCATAAGTCTTAATTAGGTTAGTTTAGGGTTAGGGCTAGGTCATGATGAGGTGGCAAAATGAGGTGGCGTAAGGTGATGTGGATTTATCAATTGTAATTAATAAATAATTGTGTTTATCAATTCGAGATGAGAGTCACGAGGGTCGTAATTTAATAAATATAAATGTCTTGAAAAATACATAGGTTTAGGTGAGTGAAAAGCTGCAGGAGGCCCTCTTAAGTGTGTTTTTTAAGAAAAATTCATTCATTGGAAGATGTGAGATTGCGTGTGGACTTCCACATGAACTAAAGAGGCGAATCTGAATTCATGACATCTTATTCTTTATCGTGAGTAGAAAAACTACGTGTGAATTTTATCTTTGTAATATGATGCTAGAGAAAAACACGGGATTTATGATCAATTTGTATGTGGGGAAAGTCAACTCAATGCATTTGTCTCTACATTTGTGCAAAACCAAATTGCATGGAAGGAAAGGGAATCTAAGTTTTTATTGAAAGCTAGCTGCTGGTCTTTGCATGAGAGCTCACTATGGTAAACCTTACTGCCTTCCTCATTCATTTTAGAACTCATGCCTTTGATGAATGATTTAAGACACATTATTTTTCCAGCTTAGAAAAAGAG
Organism: Taxus wallichiana var. yunnanensis; assembly: GCA_018340775.1. Taxonomy (NCBI): domain Eukaryota; kingdom Viridiplantae; phylum Streptophyta; class Pinopsida; order Cupressales; family Taxaceae; genus Taxus; species Taxus wallichiana. The sequence goes on along the minus strand of CM031240.1, from coordinate 55,607,703 downwards.
TATTGATATATTTCCTTCTATGAGGAGGAGAAGTTTGAAGATATTTATGAAGGATGCTAAGAAAAGGTGGGAAATTCTTACGGTTTCCTGAGAAGAAGGAAGTAATATCCCCTACAAATCTGATCTAGAGTTTAGAAAAGAGAAAAAGTGTTATGCATGATAATTCCTTAGATCAATGAGACCTACGGGAAAATATGGATGGGAATGTGAACAAGGGCCCCTCTACTTCTCACCCCCATGTATCCTTGGAAAAATAGAGAACCTCAAGATCCTACTAAATTTTAAGAGTGGGAGAGGAAAATAGAAGTAGGAGCAGGGTACAATACCTCTAAGTTTAAGCATTGGAAGATCCAATTTCAGCCATTTGATCTGAGCAATCAAATGGAATGCGAATATATAATCCCAATTTTGAAGAATGAAGTTTATAAAGGGACTTAAAAACAAGTAAGTTTGGGGAAATGATGAGGCGAGGAATATGCCCGTTAAATGTATAATATATGATCTCATCTTACTCTCTCTTTTTTATTAAGTTTAGTTGCATTTTGTGACTTTTATTTGATACGATATGAGTTAGGATGTAATTTTTATCTTTTGATTGATTGTGATTCTAATGTTTAAAAGCTCTGAAATTCTTGATGAAGTGTATGTTTGAAATTTAGTTTTGTAATAAATCAGGTCTAATCAGTCGAAGAAATGAAGTATGTAGCATTCAACATGTTTTGGTAGCATACTTCTCCAATTAAGCTTAGTTACAGAACATCGAGCTAGTTTTGAACTTTGGACTTAGTTCCAAAACTCCGGTATTTAGTTCTAGAACTCCTGAATATAGCTCTAGGAACTCTCACGGTTTGGATCCTTAACGATTTCCTATGGTTCTAGAACTTCTCTAAAGTTCCGGAACCGATGGAAGTTTATCTATTCTAACCACATCCAGAGATTTTGCATCAACGACCCTTTCAATCAGGAAAGGATGAGAAGATTTCTGAACGTAGATCCAGGGATAGTTATCTTACAATTGTCTGATTAGCCATAATCCGAGTCAGCATATATATTTTGGGCACGATTCGATTTCATCAGAATCGTAGAGACAACTATGATTGTAAATGTATATATAAGCAGACCTGTAATAGATAAATATATGAAATATATAGAGATAGAACAGAGAAGATAGATATAGAATAAGTACACAGATCCAATACGTTTTGTAATATCGAATGTTTTATCAATAAATAGCCATTCCTATTTGAGAGAATTCTAAGTTGTTAAATCCTGATTCAAGGAGGAGCAAGGGCCCACTCCCCCAAGGACTAGGATATTCATCTATTTGGTATTTATATTTTCTAAGCAAATAGTTTAGATCTATTAATTTTGTATTGCTTTTAATTCTTCTAGTTAAACTCTATTGTATACTTGTTCCTGCAGGCATCTAGATAGATTCTTATTTTTCTTGCAATCGTTTTTAAGCATTCTAAGTCGTGTGTGTTTATTTCCAAAAGCAAGTGTGTTTACTTCCACAAGAAGGTGTGTTTATTTCCAAACGGGCATGTTTATTTCCATTATGCAAAGTGTGTTTCCTTTCATCAAAGCTTTGATGTGTTTCCTTTCAGCAAAGTTTTCATAGTATGAATAAAATAAGGTTTTACCAAGAAGTTCTTAAGACATTTAAAAGATCCCCGAGAAAATAGAAAAATAACTATAGTCAATTACTAGATCAATAGGATCGTTAACATTACAATATAGCTTTAGACACACCCCTAGTTTGAATATGACATCAATAGGAAGTTGATTAAATGAAGGGAATAACGACACCCATTAGGTTATACTAAGTCTTAGATCATTAAGGTAAGTAGGGCTAAGTCTTAGTTAGTTATTGAAATATCTATGAATAGGTCTATGGTAAGGTGTCTATGTGAGGTGGCTAGGTGAGGTGTGCATCCATTTAATTAAAGTAATTAAATTAATAAATGGAGTGAGGGTGAGTATTGAATTAATTGTGGATAGTTAAATTAATGTTAATATGGGGTGAAAGGGGGCTAATGTTAGGTGAGTATGTTTAAGTTAGTTATTCGAAAGCGGACAAGGGAGTGTGACCCAATTTTGGTGTCTACACACATGTGAGTACTAACTCACTTATATTCCTAATAGGACTATTTATGCTACTTTAAAACCATACTCTTGTCTTCTCATATTTGTACACATTCCTTGTATTACGTGTTTCTCTTTTCCAAGCTGCATGCACACTTTGTGAATATACTTCATGTACTTGCACAAAGTATGTGAATTTTTCTTCTTCCTGTTTTGCAAAATATCACGCAATTCTCGCAACTCCTCTTGGAAATAGTCCATAAATTAGCTGGAAAGGCAAATTTCTAGTGCTCTATTCATAAGGTTATTATAAGCAAACTTTGTTGGTGTAAGGAAAAAATCCCACATTCCTTCCTTCTCTCCAATGAATATCTCAACAACCAAGGCTCATGTTGAGAAATTTGGTTTGAGTATCCAACTATGGGTGATACATAAAAATAAATTGTAACTTCATGTTCAACCACTTCAACAATGTGCACCTAAAATAAATTTAAAAGTAGTGTCGAGTTTTGATACAATAAAATGCGAAAAATCCATATAACCTCTCAACTCCCTAAAAAATGTTATATATATGTGTAGTGTAACACTTTGATTAAGGTTCTAATCAATGTGCTAATACGTTTTTTCATACGAAGGAAGACATGTAAAGCGATCCAAAGTTTGTGTAGTAGTTGTGGAGGGATCACAACCTAATCACAAAATTAATAATTAAACTATAACTCATTATTTAATTATTAATAATAAACTATTTAATGGATTCCATAAGCTGCATTAGACGGAAAGGAGGACGAATTTAATTTAACACTAAATCTCATAACATGACACTTTGTAGTTAAAATTTCAGCTAACCAAATTGATGATATATAAAGCGAAATAAATAATTAGATACTAACAATTTATGAGTCGTGAGCGACTATTAATTAACTTACACTAATATGATTAATTAAGGTGTGATTTATTTAATGTGATTATAAAACATATTATTTACATTATTATGATTGAGAATTAAATAAATAAACAACAAGTTTTCACTAGCACTAATGTGTTTAGTAATGCTAAACTTAATTTACTTTATTTTTCCAAGAGTGTAACTCATACTAAAATACAATTTAACACATTCAATTAATTCATATTAAAATATAATGCAAATTGCCCTAGTGTAATATCTAATGAGAGCCTTATGATTAAAGTGATCTCAATTATTGATCATGTGCAACCTTGAGGTGGCCCAAAATTCTCATTGGAGGATTATAAAAACACATGGGAGCCTCAGTTCTCCCCATTTTGGAGGTTTAGCTATGGGAGATGAGAGCTTGGAGAGCTAGCTTTCATGGGTGCTTGTTGATGGTTTATTAAGGTGTATTTTTGTGTTATTCCATATAAATGGATGGAGCTCTCCTTATTATATATATATATATATTTGTTTCATATATATTGAATCTCACATGCATGTTGTATTTATAAAGAGGTAAGACAAATACTCCATTAGAGGCAAACCTTCTCTCTATAGTTTTTTAAAGATACGATTGAATCCATTCTCGGATCTTGTTCTCAATCTTATAGATGAAGGTTTTTAATACATATACGTATATACACACATTTGTGTGTGTCCACACACACAAACATGCCATATATGCACAACCTATATTGAAACAATAAAATTAATAGCCGAAAATGGTGTTTGGGGTGGGGTTCAATCCCACCCCTATCACTAATAGTAGGTCACAAAGGGGCAACATGGTCATGCCACCCCAATCTAGTATTGGATATGACGACCATGTTGTCCCACAATCTCAAAAAAATCAAGAGGGGTGTCCTGGCCGTGACGCCCTTGATGTTATGCTAGGGGTAGAATGACTATGCCGTTGTTGTAATGCCCTGTATGTTTCACCCTATTGGTGAGGTGTGGTTCCCATCTTTCCACCTAGCCATTTGGTACAAGATCCCATCTCTCTAGATGCTCAAGCTTTTGAGGTGTCGATTCCATGTGAGCCTTTGTTGAGTCTTAAGAAAGTCTAAAAACATCTCACCAGAAACTATTGTCTTCTCGCTGGTCATATTTTGTATTTTAAATTTTGATCTAGGCCTCGATTATAAAATTAAAAAAAAAAAAAATGAAATAATAATAATAATAATAATTTTATCGTGCTCAAACTCTAGGATTGTCGGACTTAAAATTTATTTAAAATTATAAATATATAAAAATATATATATAAATAAATATAAATGAATAAAAATAAAAATAAACTCACTCATTTATATCTCTAACCAAATTCTCGACCCCTCCCATTGAGCTCCTTGGCTTCGCATGTGAATCCATCTAATTGTTTTTGGACCTTTGATAGTAAAATACAATTTAAGATAATTCGTAATGAAATTTAAATGACAATAAATTGATACAAATATTTATGTGTCAAGAACATTAAAAAAATAAAATAAAATAAGAAAGATATAATCTATGAATAGAATATATATATAGATATAAATAAATAAATGGATGGTAATAACAAAATTAAATAAACAAAATACGTATAACTCACTAAACAAATGAATAATAGTAATATTATTATTATTTTCATTATATAGATATAACCGTAAGGAGATTTCTGATGCTGGAAATCAAAAGTTAAAATACTTAATACATTAAACAAAAGAGAAATATCTATATACTAAAACAAAGGAAATCTATAAATTTAAATTTAAGTAAATACAACTTAAAGCATATATAATTGTGTATACGGTGGAAGAAATCAGATTTGGTGGGTGAGGAGAGATGTATTAGGGAGTGGCATTGAATAGACATGGTGGTTGGCATTAAATTGAAATTCCCGCAGCTTGTTGGAGAAGCTATTTTAATTCCATGATAATATTCATTTGGTCCTTTTTAGAATTTATGTGACTGGTTCTCTCATGGAGAATCCGTGTAAAAATATATATATTTGAACTCCTCTTCTGAGAAATGTGGATACAAATTGAGAGCCCTTTTGGACTGAGATAATTTGCAGAATATATAAATTAGATTGAGCGAATTTGGTTGTTTACACTATGTATTTGAGGGAGCTTGAACTACTGGAAATGGCTGAAGTGAACTTTTCAAAAACACGGTTGTTTGAGAGTCGATTGGGTTGAAGTCTACTAGAACCCACATGCATGATAGTCTTTCTTCCCTCTTGAAGATTTACCCCATTTGCTTATTGTGTAATACAATTTATGCAATACAGTTTTGTAGGTTAATTTGTGTTCTTAGTATACATTCTGGTTCACTTTCTTCATTGTTTTCCTTGGATATGAGTTCATGAAGTTTTGCAAATTGTTTGTTTAACCTGTAGTAGCATTTTCGTGTAATGGGTATTGCTACATTTGGTATCACTTCTTTTTTTTGGTATTATATCTGCATATTAAGCGGTTGTGTGTATGGATTGTCTGTATTGTCTGATAGAATGAAAAGAATGGATCCTCGTTGAATAATCAAGCTTTAATTAGTTGGTAATGGATTTAATAAAATGATATTGGAAACAATTAGTAAACCCTTTCACTGGAACTATTGAGCATGATCTCCGAGAGGTTAAATGGCAGTGAGTTGGTTTTGGAAAAAATGCCATCGGTTCGAATCCCTAAAAAAATGATTTGGGTATTTAATAATTAAAAAAGGATATATGCATATGTGTACACGGGGGAATAACAATATTTGGCATATTCGAAAACAATGAAGCCTCTGTCACTACAATAATAAATAGGTAAAACATACATCATCACAGCCATGGGGTGTGTTCAAATTTAGGAATTATTTCAGACTTTGATCTTTATCGACTATGAGGAGAAGGATAGGATTTATATGAATGGGGATTTTATAAAATCCTGTGATTTGATGGATATATTTCAGTAATGTTTAAGTCTAGAATATTCCCAAAATTTAATGGGTCGATATGCTTCTGTAAGCATCTATTTCATTAATCAAAACCTCTGGCTCGAGTTCGAATTATAAGTATTATATTATTCTAATGGGTTGGCTTTTGAGGAGGAGAAATCACTTAAGGGACGTAGTAAGAGAGTAATGTGCTTTTGGTTAACAAATTTGTGCCCAACCAAGGAATATATATAGACACACACACACACACACACACACACACATATACATGTGTGTGTTTGTCTGAAAATCTCTTTGATTCATAGGTTAGATCTTTACCTTTGCTCATCTTAGGATCTATGATTGATTGACTATGCTTAGTATCATTGTAGGAACTTATAGTTGACCTTTTTGGTCACTGTATATATACGCTTGACATTGTCTCTAGACTAGGAAAATTTTAGTGGCGAATATTCGTAATATGGCGAATATTCCATTTTTGAAAATTTTGAAAAGGTGAATTTTTTGGCACGGGTCAGTGACCTGTTCGCCTAAAAATTACACTTTAATTTTTTTTAGGGGTCGGCTTCACCTACCCTTGAAAAATATCCCCTATATAAACCTAGATTATTCACAGGTAGAACACTTCTACTTCACATTTTGTCAACAATATGATATATCCCGTATTATAGACGCGCGACAAGGGGGTAAGTTATTGATGCGCGACAAGGAGGGTTTGCGGTGACAAGGAGATACTATAGATATTGACGCATAGTAGACGCATGAAAAGAGTTTTTGGCGAGTGACATGGAGTTTTTTTCGATGAGCAAGAAGAGGGCAGAGGCTACTGAGATGCGCGGCAGGGATATTTGCTTCGTCGCTGGTCAGCAAAAATGCAAAGACGCGTCGCGCAACAGGCCTTAGTGACGCGTGTCAACAGACCTTAGTGACGCGCATCATTGCATTTTTGACGCGCGACAAGGAGGTACAACAAATATTGACGCATAGCAGACGCATGACAAAGAGTTTGTTGATGCGCGACACGGAGATTTTTTGATGAGAAAGCAGAGGTCGGAGGCTGCAGATGCGCGACGGGAGATTTTGTTGTCGCACGTAAAAAAATGCAGTGACGCACGTCAATAGACCTTAGTGACGCCGCGTCAGCGACACCCTCGGTGACACGCATCAATAGGTTTGTTGACGCGTGTCACTAAGGTCTTTGACACGCGTCAATGCATTTTTTTGACGCGTGATAGTAAAATCTCCCGTCACGCGTCTGCAGCCTTCTGTCGCAGTGCTTGATAATCAGGCGAAATTTTTTCATACAACCCCCAAAAAATTCACCTTCCCGTGAAACCGGTTCTCGGGGATATTCGCCAGGTATTCTCCACCTCCGATTTCCAGGAGGTCTCTTAAAATGAACCTCGCTCTAGACCTTTTTTTCGGTCCACAGGTTTTGTGTTGAGCCTATGTTTACTAGGATTGACAGGAAATAGATTTAATTATGATGGGGATTGACATGATTGGGAACACATTATTTTATTAGTTTGTGATAAGATTTACAACTATTATGGTAGAATGTGATGTACTTTGTGGACAAAATAGGCATTATTACAAATACATTGGTTTACTAAGTAACATTAATGTTTAATGAATAATGTAGAGTGAATCTCTATCATTACTTACACAAATCCATGGTGTGTATAAACACTACCAAATATATTTAAAATACCTTATATGGAAAACGTGACATTATTTCCAACACTATATAGTCATAGAAAAAGGGGTATAGTGAATACCCTCGTTAAGGAATATTTAGAGTTTTTGCCTATCATAAATAGGTTATGAAGTTTATTATTGGTAAATCTAAATTCTAAAAATTGTTAGGATTGAATGAAGTGAGTATCTTTGTAATAAAAAGGAGAGAAAAAAATTTCCCTTGCAATTTAAGTCTTAGAAAGAATTTGTTTTCGTGTTTGAAAGGTTATATGAGACTATGGAACTATTATTTATCTAGCTGGCTATATTGATTCAAAATATAGGGACTTACAGCCTTATGGAAAATCATAATAAAGCCATGAGATTGTTTACTGAAAAGAATTTGATACTACCAGGCCACATAATTAACAAATTATATAACCTATATAACTATATCAAAATTAATACTCATACCAAGTCCATTCTCTTTTTATGATTTGGCGGATATGTGGAAAAGGATGTGATTTTGCTATAATATATTGTGTGATGAAATTGTAACATTTATGAAATGCTTAATCATTAGACATTATAATCACTCCTTATGTTATGCGGTTATGAACTTGGTCAAATTTCTTAGATTATGCTTAGATTGTTAAATGCATTGTATTTCCGTAAATTGATTACTCAATAAGAGAATGGCATAAATAGTTAAAATGGAAGATGGACTATCATGCCAGTTTGAGTGAACTGACCGATGCGGTAGCAATACTTTCCGTTGCAGGTTGATGGATATGTTTTGAAGATGTAACACAAAATGGATACCTTCTGACTGCATTGATTATTTGTAACAAGATTCGGAATGAAGAGAGTGAAGTGACACTGATAAGGAATGTGTTTCAATGTAAATAAATTTTTTAATGATATGTGCTTACAAGCGAATGGAAAACCGTGTTACTATAAAAGATAAAGGATCTTGGTTGTAGTTACAATAAGTAACTCTGTTTTTTTTTCTACCAGCTAGGTAACTAGTCTTATCTTGAAAGAAGTCAATTGATGGAATGCTTTATAAGCTATGAATTGATAGTTCTTTGATGTACTGTTAAGTGACTGTTAAGGTTTTGTCAAATGTGACAGGAAACAAGTTGTGTTGCCTTCATAAGGAAAGTGATATCATATATTAAAGTGATAATTAAAATGAGATTCCTTCTAGTATGTAACTTATGTCTTTAATTGAGAAATGTTTTTGATGATGTATTGAAAATATAAAACTTGTACAGTCTGTACATGAACATGAAATTAGTATAATGAATCGATTCTATAGGACTAAGTACTCGAGACACTTCAATTGTGGAATCATTAATGTATCTCTTGATAACATATACCCTATGTGATAAAAAAATGTTATGAATGTAAAGGTATCTTAAGGTATATTCATGTGGTTAATCTTAATTGATGTAATTTAAGGGCTCTTTTTTTTTAAAAAAAATTGGAGATATGTGCATACTAGTACTAATTACTATTACGGACACAAAAGGCCCTTGGTCCATGATGTGCCGGCTAAGGGGGTAACTTCTTTTGGGCTAGATGATAAACATAATAACTAAAGTTATTAAATGGTGTAGTGACCATAGATTGCTACACCATATTCCATCCTCAGATTGTTGTTATTACACAAGTAACCCTTAATAATATAGGGTGGAAATTCTATGTCTTTTATATGTTTATAATATATGGTGGAAATTAATTGTTATTCCTTGGAGTTATATTATTTTTAACCTTTGATAATTTTTTTATAACTAAACACTTTTAATCTAGAGCTATAAACTAGGGGGTTATTGGGGCCCCACCCTTACATTTCTATGATCGACGAGAATGCCAAAAACATGGCATTCTACACAAAATGTAGTTACAATTTGCCACTCTGCTACAAGTATTACAAAAACTAGACTATACATCAAAAAGAGTCGAAGAAAAATAAAGACTACTACAGAACATTAATATGACAACACTATGAAATCCCCCTTGACTCAAGCCTCTGCGTCAACCTCCTCCTTGGCTTGAAACCTCGGCATCGATCACAACCTCTGCAGTCCTCTTGCGCTTATTTTGGCAACTTCCCACTTCCCCTACTTTTGTTGCCTTCAAAAGGAAGTCATATGAAGATTTTCCTTTGACCATGAGCTAAGATATTTTAGATGGAACAGGGCCAATTAGAGTAGCCAGAGAATCAAATATCCGGGGGTAGAAAGGAATATGGACCCGAATCCTTCATCCAACATTTCTTGTGGATGATGACCGCATAATCCTAGAGAGTAGAGAATCTCCTTTCCAATTTGACCATGCACTCCCTTGCAACCATTTCAAGCTCCCCTGCTATCGCCTCTTGGAGGAATTTGAGGGCATACAAAACTTTATGAATTCTTCCTCCAAACCCATAGAATACTTCGACCAAATGACATGGTGGGTAATCAAGATGGAATCTTCTTTATTCTTTCTAATGAGCAACATTGATTGGTGATAAATGTAGAGGCAATTTTGGCCTTCACCCTAGCCCGACCACTCTCCTATATGTAGCTTGTCCCTCAAAATTATCTCAACCATATTACATATTGAACTAGAGCCAATACCGAAGACTTTCTTCCGGTGAGATAAGGAAATTTTACTATAGAAGGCCATCTCGCGGGATTCCCCCTTCAAGAATAGGAAGGGAAATGGCATAGTAGCCATGAACCTATGGCGAACCATTGACCTAAAGCACATTGAAATCAAGGAGAAAATGACATGTCCCATCTTGTAGATGGAACGAACCAACACTAACCAACTCACCTTGCTCATTTGCAAAGAATGCACCCCGCCCCTGAAAGTCTAGGGTTCCCCTTGGAAGCCTATCAAAATTAATTTTGTGAAACCCGGGGTGGTTTCACCTTGGATAATTACTCTCATTAAATTCAACAATATTTCACCCTATCCATAGCTTTGTGAATCAATCGAATGGAACAATTTATCAACTACAAAAATGACTAAGTAACATATTTGCATTCATGTTTGTTTCATACATATAAACACCTTACAATGTGTTTTACACTTGTGGAAACTACTCCCATCAAGCACTCATGTTTTAAATGCACAAGCATATTAGGTTATATATTTACATAGCTGCGCATATGCTGATGTCATAACTAACACAATTGCAATAGATGTCCAAGTTCCAACAATTTATTTGATTGAATTCTTGCAATAATGCAACCAAAACATCCACAAGAAGGATGGAAACAACATTCACCTCCCAACCTCTCAAGATGTATAGATACGATCACATCTATATTGACCCATAGAATTTTCCCAACCAAGATAAGAGTCACTCGGTTTTCCATCTCAATAAAAGGGTAAAACAAGTTGACACAACTCCACATTTATGAAAAATATGACTCAACTATATTTCTTGGAAAACAACAAAGAAAAGATAGAATTTCAATTTTATTTCCAAACAATTCACACAACACAAATTTGAAACAAGTCTTCTTAAGGAGATGAATACCCATGACATCTAAACCTTAGTCCCTACAACCATATCGGTAAATGGAATACTATAAAGTGATAAACTAATTATTCCCCAATGAGTATCTAAATCCACTCCTCCTATAAGGAAGTGGAAGACTCATTGGGGTACATTCTTCCTTTCATATATAGTTATCCATATTTTAAAACACAAGCTGTAATATTTCTCCTTATTCACCATGAAAATTACCATGGGTCCTTACATCATTCCCCCATACACACAAGAATAGAACAACCATAATGACACCATATAACATTGGAATTTTCTAATTTCAACACAACTCAAGAGAGCATACAAATCACTACAATTTAAATAATCAACATACAAGAGAATTTAACAATACACTAAAAATAATTGAAAATAAAACCTACCTTACGCTGCCCATGTCCAAGTCTAAAAATCACAATCCAAACCAACAATTATCCATTTTCTTTCCAATAAATCCAAATCTCCAAATTTTCTAAAATTGCATAACCCCTTTCCCTTCACCTAAAACTTCCATAAAAATACCTTCACTAAAAGAGGACCAATTACAACATCCCACTAGGCTGCCTACTTAGCACTACACATTGCCACCTCACCCCCACCAAAAACAAAATTACAAAACCCAAGACAAATCCCCATTCCAAAACAAAGAATGATTTCACATTCTAAAATAAATAAACCATGATTGTTTACAAAACTAAAATCAACATTCTCAAGGGGCTTGACTTCACAATGCATTCTCACACCATGCACTCCATGCAATCATAAATGCTAGATTAAATCAACACTATTATAGGAGCTCCACCTCATGTTTTACTTGGCCTAAGAGTGAAATGAACCTCAAAAATGATCCTAACCTATGGGTAAATGTTAGGGATAAGTTTGAGGGTGAGAAATATAGGTTTCTTACCCCAACCGAGCTCTAAATGTTCCTTCAAACAAAATATGATTTCAAAATTTTAAAATGCAACAATTATTTTTAGAAGACATAAAATCAACATAACATAATGTCATACGACAATAGTAATAAAAATTAGCTCACATATAAGGTGAGTTAATTAGGAAAAAGGGGGCCATCGAGGCTCTAGGAATACTGCAAGATGAAACATCATAAGGCCTATGAAATCTAAGAGTGATTGTCTTGATGGATTGGTCCTTTCCTCTCCCATTTGTGGATGCTTGGAATCTTACTAAATAACAACTCCCTGCTCTCAACTCAAAATTTATATATGTCAAGTAATAATATCAATGAGAAAATAACTCATAATTAACACAAGTTTTAGTGCGTTCATATCCTAAGAACATCAATACACATCGTCATCTACATCTAAATGAATTAACATCTTTGCAATAATATTTTAAATAAATGCAACATCATATTCATTATAAAAGAAACACAATCAAAATCAATTACCCAATATATGTATATCATAATCTATTGCACATCCTATTTCATATCTAAGTTACACATCATAGTATAATCACCATCATGAATACACTAATAAGTAATAAAGTCATCTAACAATATAGGATAAAATATCATAATGAAAAGTGACATAATAAATAGTATAATAAACATAACCATAATCTATACCACTATGATCAAATAAAAAATAGGTCACAACATAATCCATACATGGTATGCATCATGATAAGGCTAAGATCAAAATAAAATATTTCTCTATAATACTGAGTATATAGGGACAAGTGTCTTAACATAGGGAATACATAGCTATTAAATAGTGTTTTGGGAGTGGTGATCAAAAGTAGCATGACATCCCCTCCCCTTAAACATGAATTCCTCCTAGAAGTCACACAAAGAGGTTAGGATAATAAATTCTCTAAAGTGTTACATCCTCCTAGATGGATGCATACTCAACGTACCTATCCCACTACACCTTGACCTGATGTAACTCATGGCATTAAAGGCCTAAGGTCCTACACTCTAAAATGCATATGGACCCCAAAATCAGTTTTTTTCATCCTCCGCCTACTGACGATAGTCCAAAATATGATATGGATATGGGATGCATCTCCTAAGAAGGGACACATGAAATACCTCATGAACACAAGACATGTTTAGTGGTAAAGCTAGGTAGCAGGAAATTAGTCCAATTTGCTCAATCTCAAAGGGTCTAATGAACCATGGTGTAAGCTTAGAACCTTTTTCCTAATGGATTGGGATCTTCCATAGTTTCAATCTTAGAAAGACCTTGAATGTCATCTCAAAGATGTGGTCAGTCCTCTTGGCATATACATATTACTTCTACCACTTTTATGCTTCTTGCATACACTCTCAAATAAGGAAAACACGTTGCCCCATATCCAATAACATCAAGGGCCCAATTCGACTTGATCCTCTAATATGTCCTAATTGAGTGGGGTCTTATAATCCCTATTATATAACACCTTGTAATTCACCATGCCAATGGAACTATGATAACTATTATTGTAAGAAAACTTGACTAAGTACGGAAAATCCTCCCAGCGGGACCATTTTTCTATCACATACATGTAGAACATGTCCTTTAATACATGTTTTACCCTTTCCATCATCCCTGTCCATATCTGGATGGTAGGATATACTAAAGTTGAGTTCGATGTAGTCCAAAAATCAAAAGTGTTTAATTGGTCTCTCTTACAAATGATATTATGGGGAATCCCGAAAAATGGAAAATCTCATCCAAATAGATCTAGCCCTTGAAATAACTATGTAGTTGGTCATAACAAGTGAAAAGTGAGGAATTTTTTAGTTTTTAGCTCGACCATAATGACATCATGGTGGTATGAAGATGTGGGAAAACTAATAATAAAGTTCATGGAAATGGTGTCCCATTTCCACTAAGTAATAACATGTAGATATAGAATACTAGTGGGGTGCTAGTGCTCGTCCTTCACCCTATGGTACTTTAAATAATGCGACATAAAACCTATTATATCATGGCTCAAACTTGACCAATGGATCAACTTGTTAGAGATCAAAATTGCACCCTTCCCCGAGTCATAGACAACCCAAGATTTTGAGGCAACATGGGAATGTCTCCAAGTTGTGGGACTTGAACTAAGACAAACCTCTAGTGATCCGAAAATAACCAGATTATTACGACCTGATATCGGACCCTTATAGGCTTTAATTATTTGCCGATAATTTACTCCTTTTAAGTAATCAATTTAAAAGAATGCAAGACAATAACGACAATTGCACACAGATTGATTACGGAGTTCGGCAATTGCCTACGTCTCCGGGTTCGTGATCGAACCGTTCCACTAGTCAAAACTTGTAAGTTACAATAGTACTTTCACAAGAAAACCTAATGGAATTTTACTTGCCTATCAGTACACCAAACCTTCGGATGACAAGGGTGAAAAATAGCACCCGACCTCCACCTTCTTGGCGTACAATCTCCTTCGGCTGTGATCGGCCTTCCCGACGCAAACAATGCGAAGCTAGCACTCCGGTCGACAATCCAGGATTTGCAAGTAATTGGTGTGGCTCAATGGGCCTATTGGGTAGTTTACATTTCACTCCCAATCACAAATATTCCATCTAATATTGCCTAAAATAATAGGCCAATAGATGATCCACAATGCCGACACATCCCATGAAATAAGCTTAACAAATAATAAGCTCGGGATCGGTGTCGATGTCTTTCACCAATGTGTGTAATGTGTTACACCGTGTGTGTTTTTACAATGCAATGGGTCCCTATTTATACATTTTTAGGGCCCAAAAAATATGCATTTTAATATAATCCTTAGGCTAATATTAGCCTAGCCTTACCCGTACATAACAAATGGGATCAAATTTCCCAATAAAATACGGTTTTGCATGTTATATGGGATAAGAATCCCATGGTTGCGGATTTCATGTGGTAAGATGGGATTAAAACCCAAATGAACGGATGCATTTTAGAAAAGGGATTAAATCCCATGGTTGGCGCGGCATAATATTCCATCTGGCGCGGCTAAGGATTGGCATGGGATTAATTCCCAAGTGGAGCGGTGGTATTAATAGCTTTAGGCTTTATTAAGCCTTTCCACGCCTAAGACCACGTTGGAAAAACCGTCCCCACAACCGCTTCATCCTCCTTCTGCCACGTGGGACAGTCCACGTATGGTCCTTTGCCCCCAACAACCGCTTCAACAACCACTTTCCACGTGGTAAAAACACATGCATTTGATTTAATATTAATGTATACACATTAATATATATTTGTGGCATTTGAGAAGTGGCATTACCAAAATAATATTATTTCGACCCATGCAATGTGGAATAGAAATAATCCTGTAGTCCACTTGTCGCTTCCCGATAGGCAAATCGAGCGAATTCGACGAGTGTTTGGCAAGCCACGTGTCACAGTGCGATTCGGTCCAATATTGACCAGTTGACCATAGTTGACTTTCCCGTTGACCGAACATATCTAGAGCTTCCGATGTCCGTTTGTCGCATTCTTACAGCCGTTGGAAAGCTCTCGAGATGATCTTCTGCACTGACACCATTTAGAGATGTTTAGGGAACTTTCAGAAATGATCCCTGATCATCTAGAGAAGGATGACTTCCTCTACCTATTCCTAATGCTAAAAATACTTCTAGGAAGGGAAGCACAAATACTTAACAATAATCTATGATTCCAAGGGACTAGGGAGAGAGGGAGATGCATAAAATTAAAATCCTAAACTAAGGGAGGTGATAACACCAAGAAGAGGGGGTGAGACACTCTTAGATGAGTGGAAATGGAAGAAAAATGAGGAAGGAGAGGAAAAAACGAGTGCCATAGTCCAAAACAACATTCAAATCTCCATTTCCATGGAGCACAATAGATTCAAACCCTGCATGAGGAGAACATAATATGTAAAATATACTAGCGAGATGCAATGAAAGGAAAGAAAATGCAATAAAACATAGCTAGAAATTTTTCAATTTCGGTGGTTGAGAGTGAGATTTGACCATTTAAGTGATCAGGAATGTATTCTCTCCCTCCAAAGTTGTGTTTTCCATTTTGGTCCACTAAATGCCATTAAAATCTAAATCAAATTATGCCAAGTTGAAGGGATCAAGGAGACCTTTCCAATAATATAAATTTTGAGTGATTTGGAGCTCACGGAGTAAAAGATATGGCCATTTGAATATTTGCATAACGAGAAACATAAGAACGTGAAAAGTTGCGCAAGTAGTTGATTGGCATCGAGATTACCTCTACCTATGTGTTACTTGCTTTGACTTTTCCATGTGTCAATCTTTCATTGGTTTCAGTCCAAGATTTTCCTATGTGTCTACTTCTGACATTTTCTTTTACTTTTATGTGTTATGTGGCTTTGCGCGCAAATCTGTTCCATTATGAAATGTGAGCCAATAAGACAATGACACATACCTTCATGGTGTCGAGACTTTTCTTTTAATTTCACTGGCCATCGTGAAACATGAGCCACTAAGAAAACTCACGTACCTTACCTTTGTAAGAATGTTTGATAACCACTGACCTGATAACCGCAAAGCGTGAGCCAATGAGAAAAATCCACGCATGTCTTAGATTTTATAGTGTCGGGATCTCTTTCTTTCACATTTTCCTTTTATTGGTTGTTGCTTCAAATCATAAATTTTATCTAGGAGGACTTTGTCTTTGGATCCATAGAAATGCTTCCATGTTTTACCTCCATGTTTGACTCATTCCATAGACTTGAGGTCCGTGGGAGCCCATTTTCTCGCCTGCACTAGAATGGTGATGTGTGTCCTTTTGAACGCTTAAGATTGTGTTAGGTGGCACTATTTGATTCCTCGCTAACTATTTTGGATTTACCCCACCGACCTTTCAATCCTTTCTTGGACCTAAAATGCTATCAACCTTGGTTGATTCGAAGTGCTTCTGTCTGCCGGGTGCATCTTCCTTGAAGTGTGCCGAATGCCGACACATATCCTTGTTCGAATCTCTAATTTGTGCCATGTGTCTCCTTTTGGTTATGACATTTTCCACCCTATGCTATTGTGTCCTTTGAATTTTGACCTATCCACACATTGCCATGGACCCAACACATTATCAATTGTGGCTCATTACATGGGCTTAAGTTTGTTGGAGCCCAAATGTCTCAAATAAATCTAGAATGACACCATGTCTCCCCTATCCGATTCTTGGAATTGAAATTTGATGGCTTTTTAAATGTCACATGATTGTTTAAATGGATAATTCCATTTTAAATGAGTTATCCAAATTAATCCGAGAGGGGTTAATTTGGGATAATAGTTTGGCGACCTCTAGGGGACATCTTCTTGCTAGATGAAGATACCAATAGCCTTGAAGCATCCATTGGGCATGGAGTCAAGCCTAACCTTGAAGAAACTGATATTTTCCTTTGAATATTTGTCTCCTAAATCCGTATGAACTTAGCACCAAACTGAAGCGCCTTATGACAACTAGCTTGAAATTGATCTATGGAGCTCTAAATAAAACTTAGAAACTACTCCAACTATCTGATTCCACCATGAAACTTTCTTTGCCTTCCAAAATAGATTGTGTAAGAACCACAAGACCAAAAAAACTATGTAAAAATGAAAAATCATACATGTTCCAAGTGGAAACATGTAAAGTTTTCATAATTACTTCTTCTACGTAAAGAAAACCTACCTAATCTACTCTAACTAGAGGTAAAGGAATCTCAAACAAATCCAATAAGGTAGAGAAAAATAGCATCGCTTCTTCAAAAAATGTGGCCATGTAATTAATTTGGCAATCAACATGGCCTTTAATTAGAGTGAAAAATTGTTTTGAAGCAAATTTTCCACCCCATTTCCCAAAGTATCGGTAAAACACAAAATTAATACCTCCTTTAATTGTTCTACATTTGGTTCTTGGAGGTTTTAATTTTAACCTTTAGTGCTTTGAAGCTCATCCTCATGTTATTAATTGAGCATGACCGGGAAACTCCTTTGGCTCTAGACCATCCAAATACATGATTGGGTAAGGTCGATCCTATGAAATTTGCCCATCGTTTTGAATCTCAACCCCATGATGGGGTCAACTGTAGAATTTCTGAAGGAAGCTATTTGTAAGCTAGATTGTACTATGTTCTGTCTCTACAAAAATTATGTTTCCTTCGAATCACCTTCTCCTCCTCAAACAAGAAGTTTGAAAGATCAAAATCCCCTAATCTTCATCGTGAAGCTCCTTATGAATGGTTCTGACACCGAAAGTATTCTTGGTGAATCAATGCAATCCTCCAAAAGTGTAGCAAGTTATAAACATGCAGGAAAATGGGGGTCACTACATTCAAATGAAACATCTTGCTCACTTGGAAGCTTTTATTCCTTTCATTTCGGCCATTCTTCTTTAACCTCCTTGAGTTCATATTTTTCAATTAAAATAGGAGGGATTTCTGCAATGGGTTGGGCCACTTCCTTATCCACTATGCACTAGGAATAAGTCCATTCTTAAACAATTATTTCATGCCCTTGAAGAATAGGACTCACCTCAAATTAATTTTGAAAAAGATGTAGAAGGTTGACTATTAGGTTCTTGGTATTTAACCCCTTTGGCTCTAAACTCATGGCTCCAATCCTTGAAGATCTGATTTTTTTCTACTCTATTTAGATCCTTCCCAATCTTCTCCTCAAGATATGCATGTGCCTCCTATTTTCCGAGAAGATTGGAAATGAACCCTAGCTTCCATGAAGTCTTTTATATCTTGTTTAGTGAGGAAAGAATCCCTAGGAAACCAAGAAATTGGGCCCTTAGTCTCTGGAGAATGTTGGTTAACCTCCGGTACTTTATGATTTACAACAAATTTTTTTCGAGAGGCTCAAGAGGCATATGCAAATATGCTTTTGTAAAGTGCGGAAAGGGTTTAACACTTATTTTTTTCAAAGGTTCAAATGGTGGAGGAAGTGGAATGATTTCTTGTGGAGGAGATGGAAATTTGGGAGGGAAAATGGTAGAGAAACGAAGGTGAGATGGAAGGGAAGAAGATGGAGAAGGAAATCCTTAATGGGAGTAGTCAGAAATCTAGGAACGTGAAAATTAGGTTGAGATGGTTCAAGTTGGGGAGAGTAAAAGGGAGGGCTGTTAGATGGTAGCATAGGGTCTCCCCATTGATAGGGCTTCCTAACACTAGATTGGTAAGCCTCCATTTCTTCAACCCACTCTTCAATTCTGGGCATCATCTCAACCATGAAGTCTAACTTCTGCCAAGGGCTGAACCAATTTGGTATAGGGCCATCCCATGGACAAGGGACCCTGAAACCAATCTTGACTACCTTTAATGCACAAGTAGCTCTGATCTACACCATGCTTTCCTCCATTCCTTGAATCTATCTCTGTAAATCAATATCTTCCATGATATTTCCACCATCACCTGCATAACCTTGTTCTTGATATATTTTTGTTAGGATAATAACCATATGGGTTAGTGGAGGGTGGGTTATATGAAGATTCTTCATGAAAAGGCTCATAAAATTGATTTTTGGAAGGATTCTCAAAATATGGTGGTGGATGGTAATGATAATACTATTGCGATTGAGGGTTCTAAAGAGGGAATGAATTCATGATTGCACAAATTCATGAATGAAAGGAAAATGAGAGAATGGAAGGAAATAATGAATGGAAATGAATAAAAGGAAAGGGAAAGGTCAATTGCTCAGAAAATGGGTTACTTGAATCAATGGAGTCACCAAATCTATTGAAAATTCCTCCAAAGGCATAATACCATCAAGAACACATCTATCTTGTTGTTATGAAGTTGTAGAGTTCTTCAATCTTACAACATCGGGCATGTGAAAACTATTGGATCTCAAAATTGCACCCTACTCCCGGTCGTATGATGGGTCATTGTATTCTCGTAATCATTTAACTAACAAATTCTTACGCTAGTGTCATTATAAAACTAGGGTAGTGTGTCTAAGGGTGTATAAAATAAAGCTTTATACAACTCAATTGTTCGGTGGTTCATTTTTGGGGGTTTGGTTGTTATGTTTCTCTCTGTCTCTACTCTTATATGGAAATGTAATGATAAACTACTGAAATAACATTACTGTAATGAAATACATTTAATGGAAATACTTTTCTAGAATTAAAATGCACACACCAAATCAATATAACAGAATTCAATTAACACACACTCTAAATTAAAATTATAGAATTGAAATGACACTCAAAATTGAAATTGCATGAAAGGAAATAACACACACTAAATAGAAATTGCAGTAAAGGAAATAAGTAATTGCATTCAAATTGTAACTTATCAGAAACCACAAGCATGCATAAACGTAAAAGCCTCCAGTCACCTTGGTCGAGTGGGCCCTTTCTCTTCCTTGAGATGGAGGTAATCTCAACACCATAGGATATTCAAAACAACATCTAATATATTGATTCAGAAAATTTCCATAACATACTCAATACATAACTAGAAAATAGATACTAATTGTTATAAATTGTATTGCAAATTACCAACATCAACTAACTACTAAATTGTTCTTCAAGGATATGTATATATAGACATAGTTGGTTACACATCATGCCAAAATTGTAGGCACTAATTTCTTCCACTAACAACCCTATTAAAGTTCATTAAATCCTATGGAACTGCTAAAAACAAGATCCATGTTTATAGGTTGTCAATGGAAAAAAGTATTCCATGACTACACAATGGCTCCAAACTTGGACTCCTTGATTACAATTCCCAACATTGGCAGTAAATGTCCACTATTATCTTGCACATGTCACCACATTTCACTCATAAAGGTGATTAGTGGGAGGTTCTACGGTTAACAAGTTGCATGAAACAAAACAAGATAAATGCATTGAACTTACTAGGATATAACTATATAAAACATCCCCATGCACTAATTAATCATGTTTAATGACAAATCAATAATCACATAGATGATATAAACAAGTCAAATAATGCACTCATCATCTCCCATGTACTTTACCTATTGCATGTCCGTATCAAATCATCTTTTCCTACCCTAAGGCCAAAATGTTATGCCATATCATGTTCCTCAAACTAATCTGCATATTGTTTTCTAGCTCCTTTGCAACCCTGATTGTTTGAAATAACTTCCACCCAAGATGTGAAACTATCATGTGATTGGGAAATGTTATTCTTCCAGGTAGTAATCAAATTTAGGAGAAGAGGTGGCCTCACTTGTGTTCCTACCCACTCATCATTGTATTCCTTATCATTTTTATCAGACAACTAGTTGTTTAAATTATTGTAACCAATGCATCACCCCTCCACATACACCAATTGAGATTCTGAGGGGAGATAAATTCCCTCCTTTTTAATGAAAAGTTTAAGGTATCCCATCTTCTATCATCATGAGGTTCTTGACTACACATTCTCATTAATTTCAAGCATAGAATTGCTCTTAGAAAAACATGCTATATGAATAGAAGAAGGTTTCCTCTTGACCTAAAGCTTAGCTTACAAGCCAACGGAAAAACAAAGTATAAAATAGATTATGACTTCTTCTCATTTGCACTGGCCTCAATCTCCTCTTTTAACTTTTTATTTTCCTTTTTAGTGCTTTATTCCAAAGATTTAAAAGATTTAAATCATCCCATACTTTAAGGCCTATATCTCTTTGTCTCTTGAGATTGCTAACCTCTACCTTCAAAGTAGTAATTTCCCTCACTTTTTCTATAGTTCTTTATGTAAATGCAGTTTGCCAAGATAAGTTGGTTTCTTGCATACCTTTTAAATTTTCCTTCAGGAATGAAATTTTGTCCAAATAACACATTAGTACATCATCTCCATGTAATTCCTTGCTGCCAATCTCCATTTAATGATTAAGGCGTTGGGGTTTGAATATCTAGTGTTGAAGGTAATTTTCAGAGCTCTAACTTGGTTTTCAATCTTTGTAGAAATATCTAGAATCTATGTTGTAGGGATAGTTGTTGTGAATATATCATCCTTAGATTCATCATTAGGGATAATTGACGTACCGGGATCTTCCTTTCCTCCACAATGGGAGTAGAATCTTCATGAAAAACTTTCTGCGTGGGAAACTTTAGGTCTCTACAAAGTACAAGACCTTCTTGGCCTCAACGAAATAGAAGAAGGAATTGGTAAAGTGATTTTACCCTTAGAATTTTGTGGCATAGAAGATGGACTATCCTAACTACCAGGTTCTTCCACAATCTCTGTGAAGGGTGAGGATCTGAATCAAGCTTAGGTCAAATAATGGGAGATGGTCCCTTCTTGATTTTATTTTGTTTGGAACTCTCCCTGCACTTATTTGTTCGATCCTTCTCTTGGGTTTGTAGAAAAATGATGTGAACAGATCAATTGAATAAGCCCTAGGTGTTTCAATATAACCCTACCACCTCCATTTTTATATTTTTGTCCCACTTTAATGACTGCATTAGCTAAATATTCAGGTAAATTTACCCTGAGTAGGGTTTATGTAGCCTTTCTTCAAATGAATTAAAATATTTAGTGAATCCCCTCAAGCACAGATGGTTGTCCATCACAGATAAAGTACCTATTGACCCATTTAACAACTTCCTTCCAAATACCAGGAAAACTTTCCCACTTAATCCCCTTTTGAGTACCATATGAAGTGAGGATTACTTATGGAAGAGCTTTCTCCATCCTCATGAAATAGGGAATTAGGTCTTTAAGAGGAGCATTTATCATAACCTTGAGATCAAGAAGTCTGGTAAACTAGATAGGTTAGAAACAACTTGAATAATTATTTCTACTATTTTTCCCCAATTCATGAGCGGTGGCTTTAAAATTTATCAAAAACTCATCAACTAAATTTTCATGAAGCCCTCAAATTTCCTAATAAATTCTAGCCAGCCAACATCATAAAATACCTAGGAAATTGTAGCATTCGGAGCAGTGGGTCTGGAGAGTCTGGTTCAGATTTCTTCTTCTACCCCATAGTATAGATGAATTTAGATAGTTGTGTAGAAGAACGATGTTGTGTTTGAACTCACAGAGAAATGGCATGAAGTGTTTGGTGAGTGACAATTTGAAATATACCACAATATTTTAATTGCCTTAGGTCGGTGCAAAAATTGGGCGTGAAAAGTTGATAGGACCAAGTATGTGTGGGAAGTTTTAATGCATGGTATGACACACACCCCATCATATTGAATAATAATGCCACATGTCCTTCTTATAAAACATCCCATCCTTTTCTTAGAAATTTGACACATGTGGTATCATTGCTAATTATGATTCATTACACCCCACTCCACGTCACAAGATTTTGAATGATATTCCCAATAAATGCATTGAAAATTGTGTATTGATTTAATCATGCTAAGTAAATGTGATGGGGAGTGCTTCAAAAGTTAATATCTATAGTGAAGTAAAATGCACTTACCCTTTCCAGCTCAACTTCCTGATATCCGTAGATTTCCACATCTGCACTCATAGAAAATGTGATTAGTGTACATTCTAACAATAGACATGCCCACCTTTATTGAAAGCATGAAACAAACAAAAAACTAAATCTAAGGGAAATAAGATCAAAATCATGATCATATTTCTTTATTCAAATTTAAAAATGACTACTCATGATGGGAAGATCCAGGCTCCTCCACTGAATCCATTTCCTCGCATATAAAAACATATCTTTGTTGAAGGTTTCTTTATCAGAGGATGATGATACATCTTAATCTATGTCCATTCACCATAAGAGTTATTATGTTCTCCATCAATCGGAAACAATCTCATAGAGCCATTATCAAACACTTGTTTGATTGGTATGGTCCTAACCATCTTGTCCTCAGACTTTCCTTTG
Source organism: Taxus wallichiana var. yunnanensis (assembly GCA_018340775.1). Taxonomy (NCBI): domain Eukaryota; kingdom Viridiplantae; phylum Streptophyta; class Pinopsida; order Cupressales; family Taxaceae; genus Taxus; species Taxus wallichiana. Next base: position 55,583,784 of record CM031240.1, on the reverse strand, counting down.
AACTGTTGATACTTTGAGTCAAAAAGTAAGACCCAATATCCCTCATTGAACTTCCTATATTTGATATGAGCATCATGCCAAGATTTTATTTGATGTTGAATAATCTCAGTTTTTTTTGTGCCTCCATCCTCATTTCATCCAGCTCATTTAGTTACATTACTCTCTCTCACATTTTCTTTTCCAAATCGATGCCAACTTCCATTATTGTCCTCCAAGTCTGTAATTCAAACTCAATGGGTAATAGTGGCTTCTTCCCATACACAGTTCATATGGGGAGAAACTAGTAGTGGTCTTCTAGGTTGTATTGTAGGCCCAAACCACTTCTGGGAGTTTTGGTACCCAATTTTTTCTATCTGCATTGACAACTTTGGTTAAAATATTCTCCTCTCTGTTTGTAACTTCTACCTACCCATTGGATTGGGGTGATATGGTGATGACTTCGATGCTTGATTGGTAGATCTCTCAGGAAATCCTCAATCATGTTAGACACAAATTGAGGTCCCTGATTAGATACAATAGCTCTAGGGGCACCAAATCTCAACATAACCCTATTGTACAAAAAGTCAGCTACAACATCTTCATTGGAAGATGCCAATGCTTGAACCTTGGCCCACTTTGTGACATAATCAGTGCACACCAATATGTACTCTTTCCCAAAGGATGGGGATCAAAAGGTCCAACAAAATCAATACCCCACTTCTCAAATGGTCCTAAGACTAGTTGAGGATTGAGAGGCATTTCCATGGACAATGTAGGATTTCCCATTCTTTGACATGCATCACACTGCCACACGTACTTCTTGAAAAACTTGTGAAGAGAAGGCTAGTAATACCCAGCTCCAAGGACCTTGTGAATTGTCCTCTTCACTGAGTAATGTCCTCCTCCAGGCTCATCATGACAAGCTCTCAGTATGTCATATACTTCATCCTCACGAACACACCTGTGAAGAACCATATCAGGACAACATTTAAATAAAATTTCATTACACCATTTATATGTTGAGATGTTTTTAACTAATCTCTTTCATTCCTTATTGGTAAAGTAAGATGGAAACTTCCATGTAGTTAGGTAATTTGCAAGATCAACAAACCATGGAGGTTGAGTCGATATTGCAAACAAGTGTTCATCTGGAAAATGATCCTGGACTGCTTCTTCTTCTCTGAAACATTCAATCTTGAAAGGAAATCAACAACAACGTTAGTCTTTCTTGGCTTATCAATAATTGTTAAGTTAAATTCTTGCAACAAGAGTAACCATATGATAATTTTTTACCCCCACTACTGGTTTATTCATCAAATACCTTATGGCCAAAATGGTCAATATAAACAAATATTTTGTATCCAATAATATAATGTCTGAATTTATTCAGAGAGTAAACAACAACTAAAAATTCTTTTTCCATAGTGGTGTAGTTTCTCTCTGTAGGGGTCAGATTCTTGTTGATAAAATAAATGGCATACATCTGATCTTCTTCATCCTTTTGTCCAAGAACAATAGATCCCATTTTTGTATTAGATGCATCAATGTGAATATGGAAAGGTTTCCCCCAGTCGGGTCCTCTCAAGACTGGAGTGGTGGTTAGCTTCTCTTTGATAATCTCAAAATCTGTTGACATTGAGGAGACCATTCAAAAACACAATCTTTTTGTCAAAAAGAAAACATAGGTGCAAAATTTTACTAAAGTATTTGATGAACCACCTATAATACCTGCATGTCAAGGAAACTCTTGATGTCAGTATGATTTTTTGGTGTAGGTAGTTGAGTAATTACTTCAATATTTTTGGGGTCGACTGTATTCCTTTGGCAGAAATATGATGACCTAAGACAATTCCTTGATCAACCATAATCAGACATTTTTCATGACTCAAGGAAAGTTGGTGTTGCTCACATCTAGTTAATACTTTTTCAATATTGTTTAGAGATTCATCAAAAGTGGAACCGTGGACAAGTGAATTCATCCATGTAAACTTCAACACAATCATTTGTAAGATCTACAAAAATGGCCAAAACTGCTCTCTAGAAAGTAGCAGGTGCATTACAAATCCCAAATGGTAGGAATCTATATGCAAATGTACCCTAGGGATAAGTGAAGGTGGTTTTATCTTGATCAGTAGGTGTAATACTAATTTGGTTATACCCACTAAACCCATCCAAGAAGGAGAAATATTTCTTACCTATAAGATTGTCCAGAACCTGATCAATAAAGGGTAGGGGAAAGTAGTCTTTCTTGGTGGATTTATTAAGTTCCCTATAGTCTACACAGATTCTCCATTTACCATTTTTCTTGGGAACTATAACTAGTGGTGATACCCATTGACTATCAGATATAGGATAGATGAATCCTACCTTCAACAATTTTTCTATCTCATTTTTACTATGTCTCTAAGTGTTGGATTAATTATTCTTTATGTGGTTGTCTCACAGGTTTAACATCCTCGGTGTAGATATGGTGAGTGCAGATGCTTGGATGGATCCCTTTCATATCAAGTATAATCCCAAGAAAAATCTTGGGAATGCTTCCTCAAGATTTCTACAACCCTAGTCTCTTGGCTGGCCTCTAAGTTATTACCAATGGTCAGCTCTTTTCCTATGTCAATAGTCACTTGCTTGGTATCTTTCAAAATAGTGAGCTCTGCATCAGAAATTAAATAATTCAAGGGAAAAACATGAGGCTGAAGCATGTGTAAAATAGTCATATTTTCAAGAGACATAACCTTGGTTAAAGGACAATAGAAATCAATGACTACACATTCCTCATGATAAGCATAGGTTTCTTTACAATTTTCATTGGAAATGTCACTTACCAAGGTAATATTATCTATTGTGTTCAAAACAGATGGTTCCGTAGCCTAGTTCTAATTTTTGTAGCCTCAATTCTGATTTTCCGTAGCCATGATGTCCTCTTCATCAGACATTGTGTATGACTCAAAATTTCTTCCATGTGATTTTTCACTACAATGGTGGCTAGATAAGAAGAACTCGAGATGATTAGTATCTGAATAATCTACCCATACATGTTCACAAACATCCACATATGGCTGGGCAAGGAGGATATAATGAAATATTCTTTGATTTTTGTCCATTTAAAATGGTCATTTTCCCAACCTATAGTCAATATATGCAACAACAGTAGCCAACCAAGGCCTTCTAAGATGACTGGATATCCTAACTTCGAGCTTTAGGATGTAAGACCATAAAATGATGGGATACTCCCAAGATTCAACCATGACCATTACATCCTCAATCACTCCATCTAGTATAATAATAGATTGATCTACCAATTGAAGAATGATATTGGTTGGCTGCAATCATGTTAAAGACAAAAATTGAACATATATGTTGTTATAACATTGATGGCAACACCAAGATCCACCAAAATGTTAGATATTGACTGACCATTTACAAAAATAGTAATGAATGGACTCCCAGGATCCCCATATTTTGGTGAAATAAGCTTTCCAGCAACAAGATCAGCTAGATTCCCTTCCACTTTGACCATTTTTGGGTATTTCTTCTTTCTTCCTGGTGTCTTTATACATTGGTCTCTAATGGTCTAGTTTAATTCTAGGAATTTCCCTTATTGCTCTCAGAAGTGGGACCTCAATGTTCATCTTTTTCAACTCTTGAACTAGTGTTGTTTCTTCTATAGTTCGAGTTTCTGTAATCATTTTGGAAAAGGAGTTGCATGTGCATTCTTATATTTTCCTTGACCATTCCTAGTGGCTTGCATTTGTGGAACATGTTCAAGTTTCTTCATTTTCCTTAGGTGTCTCTTCTTTCTCATTTTCCTTAGGTATTTCTGTGATAACAATAGGAGGATTATTCATTGTTCTCCCAGACCTTAGTCACATATTATTGATAGTATTAACCTGCATTGTATCACTTTTTCATGCTTCATTAATTGAAGTTGTCTGTTGATTTTTAGGGTTCGCTACAGGTTGGGATGGAAGTTGAGTTTGTGCTACTTGCCCATGTTGTTGATAGTTTTGTGGTGGGGCCATTAAATCTTGTTGTGGTTGTTGGAACCTCCTCTGTTGATTAGAATTTTGTTGAGGTGCCCATTGTTGGTTTTTCCATGGATTTGCATTGGTTGGTGGTGTCAACCCTATTGATTGTAGGGATTCATCCATGGTGGTGGATGTGGGTAAACCATCCAGTTTGGTGGTGTCCACTCAGGTTGTCCCCAAGTAGGCTGAGGAGCTTAACTGGGCCATGACATCATCAAGGGTTCTGAGCAGGTCTAGGGGCATACACAACCTAATTATTTGGCCTTTGAACAAAGTTTACCTCTACATTTTCTTGAGACATGAAATTCAATATTTCTTTCAATTGAGGTAAGAAAGTGCAATGGTTAGTATCATGATCAGTGACATCACAGATCAAACACATTGTGACATCAAAGGACACTCTCTCAAAGGATGTCTCTTCCTACATTTAGGGAAGTATATGTCTAGAGGTTCTTTTGCAACACTAGTCTTGGCTTTCAGCCCATCTATGGTTGATGTTAATTGCGAAAAGATGTTTGTTTTCATGTTATCCATTTCCTCCAGAAGTTTTGAGGTACCTAGGGAAGTCTTGGATGTTTTTATTTTCCTTATACCTCCTCGTGTTCTAGAGTAAATTTTACATAGCTTAGTGATATCTTCCATGCTAATTTTGTGCACATCACCTCCTCCATAAGATGGAGGGAATCCTTGGTTTCCTCATCAAGTCCTTTAAGGAAAACTATCTTAGTGATTTCTGCATGTAACTCATAACCACTCCTCCGATGGAGAAAGAGAAATCTATCAGATAATCTTCTAGATTTTCATCTTCCTTTTGCTTTATCTAGAAGAACTCTTCTTTCCTATCTCTTCCCCTATAGTAGTCTTGATATTTGTCCAAAAATGTTATCTCCATGTTCTCCCAAGAATGAATGGAGTTAGGGGACAATCCCATGAACCACCTCATAATAGATTCTTTGAGGTGGAAGGAAATAGTTTGAGTTTTTGATTGTATGTTTGTAGTCATATGTCTAGCAAAGAACTTTGAATTCAAACAAGAACTGATCTGGGTCTTTATGTAGACATTCCTCGGAAGATAGGGAGGATGGATGGTGAGATATTTTTCATAGGTGCATCCTCATCTTCGTCTAAGACAATGGGATAGGTAAAGGTTCTACCCAAGGGTCGGTTCTCATTATTCCCATTGTCTCCCATTTCTGAAGGTTGTTCTGGTTCTAAATAGGATGATGCTAGAATGTTTAGAAGGGCTTCTAGGCATTGTATTAGATTTAGTGTCACTTTCAGTGTTCCCTACTTGTACTCTATTTGGAGATATTCTTTGGATATTATGTGGTATAAATCTCCCTTGAATGTCTCATGGCCTATGCATCAAGGTTGGTTATGTAAACAAGGCTTAGGAATTTATAATGGTTACATAGATTAACTTCATTAACACCCATAAATGTAAAGTGAATAAAATGGCATGTTGTGCTTATGGTTTCCCCGAAATGTGCCAAAAATGATGGGTCATTGTATTCTCCAATCATTTAACTAACATATTCTTCTGCTAGTGTCATTATAAAACTAGGGTTGTGTGTCCAAGGTTGTATGTAATGAAGCTTTATGAAACTCAATTGTTTGGTGGTTCCTTTTGGGGTTTTGGTTATTATGTTTCTCTTTATCTCTGCTACTAATCTATGGAAATGTAATGCTAAACTACTAAAACAACATTACTGTAATGAAATGCATTTAATGGAAATACTTTGCTGGAATTGAAATGCACACACCAAATCAATATAACAAAATTCAAATAACACACACTCTGAATTGAAATTGTAAATTGAAATGACACAATTTAAATTGAAATTGCATGAAAGGAAATAACACACATTGAATAGAAATTGTAGTAAAGGAAATAAGTAATTGCATTCAAACTGTAACTTATCAAAAACCACGAGCATGCATAAACGTAAAATCCCAATCACCTTGGTGAGTGGGCCCTTGCTCTTCCTTGGGACGAAGGTAATATCAACACCACAGGATATTCAAAATAACATCTAATATATTGATTCAGAAAAGTTCCATAACATACTTAGTACATAACTGGAAAATATATACTAACTGTTATAAATTATATTGCAGATTACCAACATCAACTAACTACTAAATTGTTCTTCAAGGAGATGTCTATATAGACATAGTTGGTTACAAATCATGCCAAAATTTTAGGCATTGAGTTCTTCCACTAAAAACCCTATTAAATTTCATTAAATCCTATGGAACTATTAAAAACAAGATCCATGTTTATAGGTTGTCAATGGAAAAAGTCTTCCATGACTACTGCATGACGGCTCTAGACTCAGACTCCTTGATTAAAATTCCCATCATTAGTAGTAAATGTCCACTATTATCCTACACATGTCACCACATTTCACTCATAGAGGTGATTAGTGGGAGGTTCTACGATTAACAAGTTACATGAAACAAAACAAGAGAAATGCATTGAACTTACTAGGATATAACTATATAAATCATCCCCATACACTAATTAATCATGTTTAATGAAAAATAAATAATCAGAAAGTCGACTTCCTCTACCTATTCCTAATACTAAAACTACTCTTAGGAAGGAAACTTACCTACCTAACACTAATATATGACTCCGAGGGACCAGGGAGAGAGAGAGATGTATAAAATTAAAATCCTAAACCAAGGGAGGTGATATCACCAAAAGAGGGGGTGAGACACTCTTAGATGAGTGGAAATAGAAGTAAAATGAGGAAGGAGAGGGCATACATGAGTGCCACAATCCAAAAAAAAATTCAAACCACCATTTCCATGGAGCACAACAGATTCAAACCATGCAAGAAGAACATAATATGCACAATATACCTATAGATGTAATGAAAGGAAAGAAAATGTAATAAAACAACTGCTATGATAGAAGATAGCCACAAAATAAGTACTTTAATTGCTTCAAATATGCACAATCCATTACATTGAAGGAGAAAAGGCAAGGATCACCATGAAATATGTCCAAATATAAGGCCTACAACTCACAGCTACTCTGGAACAATTTTGACAGAGTTCCATTACATTTTAGAACATCCCCCTTTCAAAATGAAAGATTTTACAATATATAGATCAAAGAAGAAAGAGAAGAGGGAAAAATAGAAGGGCATAGATTTTTAACTTTTAACCACCAATAATATGCATTGAATTATCTTGCAAAGCACATGGGCACCTTGTAAGGCCATTCCTATGTCCATTCTATCTTACTAGAAGGAGATGGAATCCATACTTCATCAATTTTGGTGGTTGAGAGTGACATTTGACCGTTTACCTACTCAAGACAAGTACCCTTTCCATCTGAAGATGTGTTTTAATTTTTACCCACTAAATTCCAATAAAATATGAATGAAATGATGCCAAATTGAAGGGATCAAGGATACCTTTCCAACAATATAAATTTTGCATTTTTTGGAGCTATAGAGCAAAAGATATGACAATTTGAGTACTTGTATGTCGAGAAGCACATGAATGTGACAAGTGGCAGCACTTGATTGGTCTCAGAGATGTCCTTTGCCTATGTGTTATTTTATTTGAATTTTCCATGTGTTGGTCTTTCATTAGTTTTGGGGTCAAGTTTTGTGTATGTGTCTACTTCCATGACCTTGCCTTTTTCTTTTCTATGTTACATGGCTTTGCGTGCATGTCTGTTCCATTATGAAATACTAGTCAATAAAACAATGCCACGTATCTTCACGATGTCGAGAATTTTCTTTTACTTGTACTAGCCACCACAAAACATGAGCCAATGAGAAAGCTCCATGCATCTCGCATTGTAAAAATGTTTGATAGCCCTCATTAACAACCGTGAAATGTGAGCCAATGAGAAAGCTCCATACATGTCTTGTATTTCGCAGTGTTAAGCTCTCTTTCTTTAATTTTTTTCCTTTCATTGGTTATTTCTTCACATTGTAACTAATATCTGGGTGGAATTCATTGTTGGATCCATAGAAATGTTTCCATGTATCGCCTACGGCTGACTCTGGACTTTCTCGTACTTGAAGCCCTTTGAAAATCCTTCTCATTTTGTAGAATTGAGGTCCATGAGAGCCCATTTTCTCGCCCTATGCGAATGGTGACATGTGTCCTTTTGGATGTGTAAGATTGTGCCGTGTGGTATTGTGTGATTTTCTACTAATTGTTTTTAATTTCCCTCGTAGACCATTCAACCCTTGCTTAGATCCAAAATATTCTCAACCTTGGTTGATTCCATGGACTTCACGTCCGTCAGGCGCATATCTGCCTTGAAGTGTGGCGAGAATGCCAACACGTGTCCCTATCTAGCTATATGATTTACACCATGTGTCTCCTTTGGTTACACCATTTTCCATTATTAGAGTAGGTATTTACCTTAACTCATGTTCACCTAAGTACTTTATTTACCTCATGTATTTTATCCTCACCCACTTATGTGTGTGGGTATTTCTTTTTCTTATTTAGATATTAGGAAGATATTATCCGTAACGTCTTGATCATGGCAGTTACTACGATGAATTTCCCTTTTGATATTGCAAATGTCGACATGTGATTTGTCTTAGGAAGGTGTATTCCTTCGATGTTGAAAATCATGTTTGCAATGAGTAAGTATTGTTGTTCTGAATTCATGCTTACTGTGGTTTTGTTTAATGGGAAATGATATCATTTTACTTTGCAATTCACAAGTTGTGAACCTACAGAATTGTTTTCATACTTGATATATATATATATATATATATATGCGTTAACAGAACACCTTGAATCAATTCCATTGATCCAAGGTATACTTCAGTTTTTCTTTATTGCCATCTTGTTGATTGACTTTCTAAAAGAAATGTATTTTGGAACCAAGCTGGGTTTTGTTGTAAATAGTAAAGAACCTGGTTTCAGGTATTCTTACTTGGCATCATGCTGCCAACGGTAAGATTTGATCTCCTGGATACATAAACTATAATGTTGGATAGTGTGAGAAGGTAAAAGGTTTGTTATAAGGATATTGAGGCAAATATTTTAGCCTTGGATGGAATGTCCTATATTACATTGGCTTTAACCTAAGGTGGCAAGACCCACTCGGGACCTATTATTGAATTATTGTGGTTTGTGCTCTAACTTATGTTGTAACGTCCTAACCTACTTGGACTTTAATCTAAAAGGTTGTAACTTAACCTAGGATAAATTCTAAGGCCTAAGAGCTAAAGTGGAAACCTAACTATTAATAAGAGGACCTAAACTATTACTAATCCTAAGGGGACCTATGGGATTATGTGGCAAGTGGGAGGATAGTGGCGATGGTTTCTAGACTATTAATGTGGAATAAATTACAGTCCTTGCATTCTTTTAAATTTCCAAGTTGGTGGAAGCATGGGAAGTTAGTGGATGTTTAACTAACATTGTTGCTAAATTAAAAATACATGCAAAAATCTAATATGGAAATTCTCCAAGTTTGAATTGGCGGTGGCGTGAGGTAAGAGGGGAAATTTCATTCAATGCAATTAATGGTGTTGGTTTCGGTGAAGAAACCCACCTAGGAAAGAGGAGAAGGGAGTTTTTGGGAATTATTGTTCATTTGGTTTTCTTGTTTTTGCTCTACATTTGGTTTCCCTTTTGAGCCTGCAAATTTATTTTCAACCCATTGTAATCTTGAGCACCTTTGAGCGTTCTCTGAGCTTGTGGAAACAAAAAGGCAGTTGGGAAATCTGGATATTGAAGTTTTTGCAGAGAAGAAATCCTTGAAAAGATTCGGTTGTTATCTTCTACAAGTTAACAAGAAATCTTACCAGGCATGTTAGGCTCTTCCTATTAAACAATTATTCTCTTTATTAAATGTCTTCATTAAAAGAACTCTGCTCTTAGAATTGAGTGGTTTTGTGGAAATGTTCTAGTGTGTTTTTGGTTATGATCTTCAATGTGTTGTTTTGAAAAATTACAATATCTGTAATTTTGGATGCCTGGATGTAAAATCGATGTTCTTAGTAGGAGCGTAAATGTATGTAAATTCATCAATGCTTTGTTATGATTTTAATGAAGTGGGTGCTTGGATTGTTGTCTCTCATCATCATGAATTTGCACAAGACACTCAAGGGTAGAAAAGGATCTTGATCATTTGATCCTCACTATTTTAGGTTGTGATCTTGATCTAATCTTCACTTTTAGCCTATCAATCAAGGCAAGAGAACCTATATTGCAGCCCTTGTATGGTAAAGGAGATGGAGATATCCTTGTATTTTGCACATTGTATGGAGATGGCCTTGGGAAAACATGATCAATTATCCATTATTCAAACTCAAAGGAGTTGTCACTACTAAATGATGGAAATGCTTTCAAGACAAGGCTAAGGCTGCTAGAGACATGATAAAATCCTGATATGCTTTGTGCATTTTTGTGAATGGATTGTATTCTTTTGTTGACACACAATGCAATGTAGGGGTAGTATGGGTAGGATGAGTTAGTTTGAATGAAATTTTGTTGGGAGATGTTTAGACAAGACTAGCTAGGAATTACCAACTTCTTTGAGAACCTTTGCAAGAAATTTGTAACACTTACACAACAAGAATGCTTCAAGAGGTTTAAAATACTCCTTCAACCAGGATATGTGCACAAATGGAGGCCCAGATCTGCACTCTTCCACACAACCTTTGATAACCTGCTACAAAATCTTGAAGCAAAATACCAACAAAGTATCAGAAATCCTATTTAATCATGACCTAAGGTGCACCCAAAGGTTTACAAACAATCTCAATATTCAAGGATAGTAAAATGATTTTAAATCTATTTATCTTCTATCAGATGAAGGCTCTTCTGAATATAAGATTACAAATGCCATTAAACCATCAACAAGAAATGAGACCATGTATGATCAAAGAGATCCTAAACACAAGATTGCAACATGAGCAAGAAACACAAATTGAAAATCATTTTGAAACATAAGCATATACAAATTTTGCCAAGAGATAACACCACATAATCCAAAATTTGATCAAATACATCAGTAGGGGAATGTTATAAGAACAATCTCAGAGCTTGTTGATGGCTTTACAACTGAAACCAACTCAACATGATGAAATATGATACAAAATGGAATTGAAAATGGCTCTTAGGTGGTTTTCTCCAGAGAAATGGATTTCTTCAGTTTTTGCTTGAAAAATTCTAAGTTCTTTTCTCTCTCTATCTCCCTCCTTCAAATGCTTCAAAAATACATTTATATACCTCATGCCAGCTTGGAAGTCTTGCTTCCCCCAAGAAAATAATATCTTAAGGGATCAAATTTGTTACAAAACCCTTCATCATTTCATGAAAATGACATAAAACTGTAAAACAACTCGCATATTGCAGGGATGCACAAAAATTTTAAAATATTACACAAATTTAGATCCTTATCCATCCCAGGGTCACATGTTTTTGTCATTAGGCATGCCAACATGCTTTAGCAATCATTTTCACCTTTTACCCTTTTCAATTTTACCTCTCTAACTTTTGATTTTCACTTTTCACATTTTTTACATCGGGCCGAGCAAAAATGCATTAAAAACATCATAGATCATCAAATTAGCTCATGAAAATGGTGCCATTGTTCTCAGAAGGCGAGGGACCCAAAATCATATAAGGTTTGATGAATTTTGATGAAGAAATGTGATTTCCAAGCTCCTTGGAGCTCCCATGGCGCCCAAAAAATGAAATTACATAGTATCCATTGATTTTGATCAACTTTTAATATCAGACCCTCCACGTGGACAATGTCATTTAAAAAATAAGCTCAAAAATACCTTTTTGACCTTTGGATGGGGTGGGACACGTGTCAAATGTGATTGGATCGAACTCCCATGCTTTAGAAATGCATTTGTGACCCTTTTTACCTTTGGAAAATTTTACAAAAATCTCCGCTTCTCCCTTGGATCCGCCACGTGTCCACATGTGGGCCCCACTGAAAAATGTGGGCTCATTTTATGAATTTTGGCACTTTTTGAAAAAGGAAATTTTTCTAAAAAATTTCCATGGGCCCGAACACCCATTCTCTTCCTCACCACGTGGCACTCTCCCATTCGCCGCGGGTCCAAGCCTCCCACCTTGCCATCAAACCTCCTGCCAATTTTGCAAAATTTCAAACTTTTCCCCGGGCCCGCTTCCCCATTTTCCTAGGACATGCCATGTGTGACTCCTCATTGGTCGATGGGACCACTTTTCATTTTTTACCTTGCAAACACAAAGGAAAAAATCCACAAAACTTTCCCTCGGCCCCTTTCTTCACCCTTTGTATTTCTTGACACGTGTCCACTTCTTACTGGTTGGGACCTTCGGCCCAAAACTTGACTTTATAACATTTGAAGTTAAAACTTCAAAACCATTACAAAACCCACCCCCTCATATTGACTTCTTCTGGCTACGTGTCACCTCGTGATTTGTGGCGGAGCTTTGGCTCAAATTTTAACTTTAAAGTTTTGAAGTTAAAAACTTCAAATTTCTTAAAACCTCCGCCCTTCCATGCCGACTTCTCCAGGACACGTGTCCACCTGCCATTGGATGCGGGCCTTTGGGAAAAAATTTAACTTAGAAAATTTTGCAAAATGGAAGCAAAATTTCTAAGGCAAGCCCGCCACCCACCATTCCTCTAGCCAATCACAATGTGCCACGTAGGCACTTTTTTATGTAAAGTGGAGCCAGGGACAAAATTTTCCTTTTGCCAAAATTTTAAAAATGACAAGTTAGAAACATTTTCCCATATGACCCCCTGGCCAATAGGAACCCGCCACATTGCAATAATGTCATGATGATGAATTTGATGGGTAGAAAATGCCCATATGACCGTCAAAATGTCAAAAATATAGAGGATGCCCTAGAAATCAAAAATTTTTGACAAGGAAGGTAGATTTCTTGATCTTGAACCAATTGAATCATTTTTTGACATTTTTTGACCTTGGGATTGGGAAAATACTTGCACAAATTTGGGATTTGATCAATTTCAAGTTTTTCATGATTTGACAAAGGAGAAATGATGACCCATAAAAATGAAGAAATTAGGGCACAAATGGGGGAAAACTTGGAAAATTATTTCAGAATAGGGAAAAACAACAACATTATGAGCATTTGAAATTATTCAACTGGAGAAATGAGTTTGCTAGACCACCAAATTGACCAATGAAATGTTTGTGAGAAAAATTTGGACATGAAAAATTAAGGCACATTATGAAAACTCAATAATGGGACCAACATTGGCTCTTCTTGGGGATGGGCACTCCCGGTGAGTGCCACAAGATCAAAATGTAGACCAAGTGCAAAAATCCATTGGGAAAAGGAGTCAAAACACAAAGGCAGCCCAAAAAAAAAATTCAAAATTACCATAAAAAAGGACCGAGAAAACCAGCCAAAAATGGTTGCAAGGACAAAAGGGCAAACCACACACCAACCAACAACAAAAAACAAAGCAAGAACAAAGACTATACAAATATACAACTTGTGCATACCTCACTTGGGGATTTAATCCAAGAAATGTTTTAAATGTCTGCCATTAACAGGCAGCTCCAACAAATCCCCATCTAGATCTTTGAGAAAAAGGTATGCTCACCAATTCTGATGTCAATGGCATAAGGGCCCATCCATAATGCATCAAACTTGCCATGCTTGCCCTTGTCTTCATGCCTACTATCCCATAGCAAAACCAGATCTCCAACATTGAAGGCTCTAGGAGTGACCTTCTTATCAAACAACCTCTTCAATTTCTCTCTAAATCTGATATGCCTTTGATGAGAGGCTCTTCTCTCTTCATCAACTCAATGATCTGATTGATTCTTGATTCATATGGGCCATGTTCTTGATCTTCTAACTGTTGGGAAAACTGAAAAAGTGGATAATTGTAGGTGTAAGGGAAGCAAATGCTTGAGTTCCATACACCAATTCAAATGGGCTCTTACCAGTTGCTCTTTTAGGAGTTATTCTATCAGCCCAAACTACAAATTTCAATTGCTCTCCCCACTTCTTCTTGTTGATTTCCAAGGTCCTTCTAATGATCTTGAGCAAGTTCTTGTTACTGGACTCAGCTTGTCCATTGCCTTGTGGATTGTAGTTTGAAGAATAAGTTAGATTGATCCCATATTCATTGCACATTGCCATCAAAGGTTTGGCTCTAAAACACATGGCATTATCAGATACAATCTTAACTGGAACTCCAAATCTGCATATGATATGATTCAATAAGAAATCCATTACCACTTGGTGTGTTGCCTTTCTAGATGGAATTGCCTCAACCCATTTTGTAAAATAATCAGTTGCTATAAGGATCCATTTATGACCAGCACTAGAAGGATCTGAAATCTCACCAATGAAATCCATTCCCCATTGTTTGAAAGGGCTTCAATTGATATAGGCTGTAAAGGAAGGGAGCTGAAGCTTTAGTCTTCCAGAGAAATGTTGGCAACTATCACACTTTCTAACCAGTTGGGTTGCATCTTTAAAAAGAGTAGGCCACCAATAACCAGCTCTTAAAATCTTATGTGTTTCACTCTCCTAGAAAAATGTCCTCCACAAACTCCCCCATGGAAATCAGCAATCAACTTGGGAGCTTCATCTTCAGTTATGCATTTCAAGAGGACACCTTTAGGGTTCTTCCAAGCCAGCCCAAGGTCTGTTATGATATATTTTTGAGAAGCCAGCTTGAGGGCTCTTTTCTAATTTTTATTCAAGTGACTAGGACAACATAGGTGCCTGAGGTAGAAGATCACATCTTTGTACCACTCAGAATTTACCAACTTTGCAAGCACATCTATCCTTTCTTCCTCTAGTTGATTCACTTCCACATTTTGCAAGTTGCTCTCAGCCATGAGCTTGGCAAGACCCAAACCTCTTACTAGCTTTGTTGTTTGGATATCCATATCATATTCTTGTAATTTTTGACCCATCTACATCTCTTGCTTGATATCTCCATGTTTGATAAGATGTCTTTAACCATGGTGTGGGGAACATAAGCAACAACTTTTGAACTCAATATATAGGGCTGAAAATCTTTGTTGCTTTTACCAAGGCAAACGCTTGTTTTTCCATGATTGTATACTTCAACTCAGTTACTTGTAAAGCCTTGCTAAAGAAGGCAATAGGCCTCTCAGCTCCATTCTCATCCTTTTGTAACAAAACTAAAGCAATAGTGAATTCAGAGGCAAAAGAAAAGATTTGGAAAGGCCTCTTATAGTTTGGAGCTGCCAAAATAGGTGCATGCTTAAGTGCATCCTTTATTCCTTCAAAATCTTGAATGGCAGCCTCCTCCCACCTGATAACTTGATCCTTTTTTAACATGCTTGTGATTGGAAGAGTTAGCTCAGCAAAATTGGAAACAAACCTTCTAATAAAATTGATTTGGCCAAAGAAAGATTGGATACCTTTCTTGGTTCTTGGGATAGGTACTTTGTTGATTGCCTCCACTCTCTCAGGGTCTATCATGACACCATCCTTAGACACAATATGTCCCAAAATTTGGCCTTTTTTGCATGCCAAAATGACACTTCTTTGGATTAAGAGAAATTCCATACTCCCTACATCTGATCAACATCTTCTCTAGGTGTTGCAAATGGTCTCCTCGTTGCCTTGAAAAAATAGTCACATCATCTTGGTAAACTGCAATAAATTCATTGATGTAACCAGCAAAGGCAACATCCATTGCTCTTTGAAAAGTGGCACCAAGCATTCATCAATCCAAAGGGCATCCTTACAAAAACATAAGTTCCCCAAGGCGTAGTGAAGGTTGTCTTAAGTCTTTCTGATTCTTTAACAACCACTTGATTGTATCGGAGAAACCATCCAAAGTAGAAAGCATTTCTGACCCTATCACAAGCTGCAACATATTTTCCATATTTGGCAAGGGATATTTGTCCTTCATGGAGGCTTTATTTAAATTTCTAAAATCCACACAAAGTCTGATATCTCCATTCTTCTTTCTGACTGGCACAAGGTTTGCAACCCAAGATGAATATCTAGTGGGCTGAATAATACCTCCATCTCTCAATTTTTTAATTCCTCTTGCATTTTCATGGAGAGAAGTGGATTAATAGGCCTTTGTCTCTATCTGAATGGCTTAGTCTTGGCCTCAAGAGGAATCTCATGTTGGAACAAATCTTCTCTATATGCCTTTAGCTCTGAATAAGACCAAGCAAGGTAGTCTTGATATTTCTTTAAAAGTTGGGCATAGGACTATTTTTCCTCTTTGCTAAGATTTCTACCCAACCAAATCTTCCTTGGTTTATCCCTGGTTCCCAAGTTGTGCTCTTCCACATCCCTTGAAGAAAACATGTTCCTATTAATGATGCAATCAACATTGCTAAAATTTGATTCAAGTGCAACAAGACCTTTAGGAATGGTATTTGTTTTTAATTGTATAATATCCTTGTCAAAAAAGTTTCTCTCCCTTCATTCATGCATACCATTGGCTCCCAATCAATGTTATGACCAGAAAACTCACCTTGGCATTGTAAGAACCTCAACACTTGTGCATCATCATCAAAAAATCTGCCAATGTTTCACATTATCCGGGACAGTTGGCCTTGTTAGCACTTCAATGTTATATTCACAAAAGGGTGAAATGGTACAATTGTCAAATCTAGAGCCAAGTACAACCAACTTATCAGCAGCAGCATTAAGACTTCTATCATGGTAAACAATGTTAAAGGAATCAAACATTTCAATCAAGTCCCAAACAACATGCTTATATTGTTTCATACGCTGATTTTTTGTGGCATATAACTTCCTTACTTGCTTGACAACCAGCTCTGAATCCCCCTTGGCAACAATATCCTTCACTCCATACTTCCATGCAATCCTTAATCCCAACAACAATGCCTCATACTCAGCAATATTGTTAGTGCATTCAAAATTAAGTTTGAAGGAAAAAGGAAACTCTTCCAAACTAGGAGAAAGCAAAACTATACCAGCACCATTTCCAAATTTGGAGCAAGCTCCATCAAAACAGAAAATTCCAAGGAGAACCTATCATATCAAGGCATTCTGATTTATCCATCTTGTTCTCTTTTCCATCAGCAAAACCAATGAAGTTGTCAACATCTACATCAGCAAACAACACTTCATAAGAAGCATTGTTGGGATCTTCAATCAAGTGCAACATCTTCTTCTCACCATAGAGTTTGACAAGGCTGCCCTCAATGGGAATGGTGGAAAAGGACATGTCCATTTGAACACTACCACCAACACTTGCAGCCCATTTTCTTGACAAAAGCATACCCCATTTGGTAGGGCAAGTCAACAATTACAACATCAAGTTTTAAGTTCTTACCCGGATAGGCTGCAAGTTGCACTACTAAACCCTTCACACAACCAACAACTGGCACTTCCCTTGAATCCATGGCTGTACATTTCCCATATATGCTTTGTCACTTTGATATCAACTCATTCATGACTTCTAGAGGCATGACATTACATGATGCACCAGAATCAAACATACAATTGTGAAGCAACCTATCTTTTATGAGAAAAGTTGTGAAAAATGGATCAACATTCAATTGGGAATCAACCAAGGATGTCCCCAAATATACTTCAGGTGCCTCTCCAAGATCTTCCACGGTGGTGGTGTTTCAAGGCCAGCAATGATTTGAAGAGGAGTCTCAACAACATTTACATTTCTGCTTGGGGTAATCTTCTCTTCTTTCAATCCCAAGTACTCAAATGCTCTCTTCTTATGCTCAGGAATTCTAAGCAACTCAATGATGGGAACACTCACTTTGATTTGACTCAATACTTGGGAAATATCATATGGAACACTCTTTGGTAAGACAACATTGGAAGGGAAACAAGAAGGTTCATCAGATGGAGAAGTATTCTTGGCAGCTGGGCATGAAGAGGACTGATATTTTTGCATGGGACAAGTAGGGTTCTTGGCAAGTGTTTCTTTTCTAGGATTATCCTTTGGAATGCTTGTGAGAAAGGGTGTCTTTGGCTTGGCTTGAGGACCAGCTCCTCTAACAACTTTACTTCTAGTATTATACTCTTTCTCTTGACCAACCACAACATTCATTAACAATTGTCTATCTTCCTCGAGGGAATACCACCATCATACTTCTTGATCATTAAAGCCCTTAGATATTCAAAGTCATTATTAGGAATTTCAAAATCTTGAACAACATCTACCTCATGAGTTTGAGGAAGAGAAAGAAATGGTACCCTCTTTATGCAATCCCAAAAGGTTGCAGTAGTCCTTGCACTTATCACATCTGTTGATGTTGTTGCTTGTTGTGAGCTTGAAGAGCTGCCCATCATACAAATGTCATCATCCATTTCATCTTCATTATCATCTTCAATAACTTGCTGGTCCATTTCACATGGAGGATGAGGAAGAAAACATCTATCACACCAATCCATATCAGCAATTTCTTGAACAACAACAACTCTTGCAGTTAGAGGGTCAGGCACCACTCTATTTTCACATGTGCTTGGGGTTGTCTATTTCCCCCACCAACAAGCCCTTTACCTCTATCATCTTGTCTTTGATCACCCCTAGGATGATTTCCAAATCTATCATGGTTTTGAGTTCTTTGTTGTCCTTGTGAACTTTTCCCAATTCCTTTCTCAGCCCGGGCTAATTTGTAAGAAATTTCTTTGACAGCCCCTGCCAAAGTCTTGACAACATCTTCTAAATCAGCACCCTTGCTAGCTTGAGGCTTCTCAGGGTTTATCAGCTTCACACCATCCCTCTTAAGTGGTTTACCAATAGCTTTAATATTATTTTCAATTTGAAGTGCCATGGTGAAAGCTTGCCTCAAGTTTGTAGGATTTTTGTCTCTCAAGTAATAGGCTGCCTTTTTATCAAATGCATCTGCATATTTGATCAAACAAGATTCATCACAAGGCCTCAAAATGATAGGAAACCTTCTCAATGTTTTGTTAAATCTTGTATTGAAGTCATGGACTGTTTCATTTGGGTTCTTCTTGATATTCTCAAATTCAGACAAAAGAAATCTAGGATCAGTCTTGTCACCATATTGCAACCTAAATGCATTTTTCATTTCAGTCCATGAATCAATAGAGTTATCAGGTAGAGCCTTGTACCAATCCCTAGCATCTTCTTCAAGTGTATGGATAAACAACTTAATATATACATCCTCAAATTCTATCTCAAAATCTTCCATCATATTATCAAAAAGTTTGAGATGTTGATCACTAGTAATGGCATTGTTACCTTGGAATTTTGGTAACCTATTTCTGACATCTTGTGGGACAACATTTGGGTAACCATCCATTCCTCCAAAATTTATAGGACCAAAAGTGTTAACAACAAATGGAGGTCTAGGTTGAGCCATATTGTTTGGTGGGGGTGATCTTGGAGGTGAAACAAATTGGTGAGGAGTACAATATCCTTGGGGCTCAAGAATGTGATTCACAAGATTGGTATCTTCTAAGTGTTGATTTTCTTGGGAAGTTTTATTTGAATTAAAACACAGAGGTGTAGATTGGAGAAGGAACTTACTAGGTACAGTAGAAGGACCTTCACCAACTGAGGAAAACAAGTTTATGAGAGGATTTCTGAATCAGAATCACTTGAAGAAGAGTGATAGTCTTCTACCAAAGGCTGATCTCTCTCACCAATGATTGTATCTTTGTCTGATGTCTGACCTTTAACCACTTTCCAAACTCTTCTCCCTTCCAACTCTATGAGTTTCTTAAGTCTGAGAACAATTTTTTAGAGTCTTTAAGGAAGAGAGATCTTCTTCCCTCCAGTTTTGTAGAGATCAATAACACAAAAATAAATGACAGAAAGCTCAAGACACTGGTATTTCTAAATCAAATCAGCATGGAGTCGCCACTAAGGAATTTCACCTCAGTTGTGCAAGAATGCACTAAAATAATTTTTCAAATGCTTGCTTATACTGATAACTTTGCAGAGCCTATAAATCAGACCTTCTTCTTCTTAAATCAATCAAAGACAAAGCAACCAAGGTTGTATAAACTACTGGTAAATGCAAAAGAGTAGGTTGAGCTTGAAATTTTTGCCTAAAACTTGTAGATCTGAAGTACAAAATAATATTTCAAGAATGCAACAGCTCAGATACTTGAATATGCAAATTCTCAAACCCTTCAAACACTCCAAAAACACCAATAAATTCCAAGAAGTCCCCGGAAATGGTGCCACTCGGGTGTTGGTATCCAGATTTAATCTCCTTCACAACTTGAACAACATCATGCATTTGCACAAGACACTCAAGGGTAGATAGATGATTTGTATGTCATTTGTAGCTAGGGAGCACATCTATCTAGCTTGTTGGCACTCAAGATTTGAGGGAGTGGATAGCACCTTCAAAAGGATCTTGATCTGATCCTCACTATTTTAGGTTGTGCCTATCAACCAAGGCAAGAGAACCTATATTGCAGCCCTTGTATGGTAAAGGAGATGGAGATATCCTTGTATT
Organism: Taxus wallichiana var. yunnanensis; assembly: GCA_018340775.1. NCBI lineage: Eukaryota > Viridiplantae > Streptophyta > Pinopsida > Cupressales > Taxaceae > Taxus > Taxus wallichiana. The sequence continues at coordinate 55,563,362 of CM031240.1, read as the reverse complement.
TTGCACATTGTATGGAGATGGCCTTGGGAAAACATGATCAATTATCCATTATTCAAACTCAAAGGAGTTGTCACTACTAAATGATGGAAATGCTTTCAAGACAAGGCTAAGGCTGCTAGAGACATGATAAAATCTGATATGCTTTGTGCATTTTTGTGAATGGTTGTATTCTTTTGTTAACACACAATGCAATGCGAGGGGTAGTATGGGTAGGATGAGTTAGTTTGAATGAAATTTTGTTGGGAGATGTTTAGACAAGACTAGCTAGGAATTACCAACTTCTTTGAGAACCTTTGCAAGAAATTTGTAACACTTACACAACAAGAATGCTTCAAGAGGTTTAAATACTCCTTCAACCAGGATATGTGCACAAATGGAGGCCCAGATCTGCACTCTTCCACACAACCTTTGATAACCTACAAAATCTTGAAGAAAAATACCAACAAAGTATCCAAGAATCCCTATTTGATCATGACCTAAGGTGCACCCAAAGGTTTACAAACAATCTCAATATTCAAGGACAGTAAAATGATTTTAAATCTGTTTATCTTCTATCAGATGAAGGCTCTTCTGAATATAAGATTGCAAATGCCATTAAACCATCAACAAGAAATGAGACCATGTATGATCAAAGAGATCCTAAACACAAGATTGCAACATGAGCAAGAAACACAAATTGAAATCATTCTGAAACATAAGCATATACAAATTTTGCCAAGAGATAACACCAAATAATCCAAAAATTGATCAAATACATCAGCAGGGGAATGTTATAAGAACAATCTCAGAGCTTGTTGATGGATTTACAACTGAAACCAACTCAACATGATGAAATATGATACAAAATGGAATTGAAAATGGCTCTCGGGTTTTCTCTAGAGAAATGGATTTCTTCCAGTTTTTGCTTGAAAAATTCTAAGTTCTTTTTCTCTCTCTCCTCTCCTCCTTTTACAAATGCTTCAAAAATACATTTTATACCTCATGCCATCTTGGAACCTTGCTTCCCAAGAAAAGAATATGCTTAAGGGATCAAATTTGTTACAAAACCCTTCATCATTTCATGAAAATGACATCAAACTGAAAAACAACTCGCACATATTGCTAGGGATGCACAAAAATTTTTAAAATATTACACAAATTCAGATCCTTATCCATCCGGGTCACGTTTTTGCATTAGGCATGCCAACATGCTTTAGCAATCATTTTCACCTTTTACCCTTTTCAATTTTACCTCTACAACTTTTGATTTTCACTTTTCACATTTTTTACATCGGGCCCAAGAAAAAATGCATTAAAAACATCATAGATCATCAAATTAGCTCATGAAAATGGTTCCATTTTTTCGGAAGGTGAGGGACCCAAAATCATATAAGGTTCGATGAATTTTGATGAAGAAATGTGATTTCCAAGCTCCTTGGAGCTCCCATGGCGCCTAAAAATGAAATTACACAGTAACCGTCGATTTTGATCAACTTTTAATATCAGCCCTCCACGTGGACAATGTCATTTAAAAATAAGCTCAAAGACACCCTTTTTGACCTTTGGATGGGGTGGGACATGTGTCACAACATGATTGGATCGAACTCCCATGCTTTAGAAATGCATTTGCGACCCTTTTTACCTTTGGAAATTTTTGCAAAAATCTCTCGCTTCTCCCTGGATCCGCCACGTGTCCACATGTGGGCCCCACCAAAAACCACGGGCTCATTTTATGAATTTCACCACTTTTTGAGAAAAGGAAATTTTCTCAAAAATTTTCCATGGGCCCGAACACACCGTCTCTCTCTCCTCGCCACGTGGTGCTCTCCCATTCGCCGCGGGTCCAAGCCTCCCACCTTGCCATCAAACCTCCTGCCATTTTGTAAAATTTCAAAAACTTTTCCCATCTCCCCTTCCCCATTTTCCTTTAGGATGTGCCACATGTTGACTCCTCATTGGTCGTGGGACCACCTTTCATTTTTACCTTGCAAACACAAAGGTAAAAAATCACAAAACTTTCCCTCGGCCCCTTTCTTCACCCTTTGTATTTCTGGACACGTGTCCACTTCTTTTTGGTTGGGACCTTGGGACAATTTTTGACTTTTAGTTTTTTGAAGTTAAAACTTCAAAACCATTACAAAACCAAAACTTTGGGACCAAAACCCCTCATATTGACTTCTTTTAAAGACACGTGTCCACCTCTTTTGATTTGTGGTGGAGCTTTTGGCTCAAATTTTAACTTTAAAGTTTTGAAGTTAAAAACTTCAAATTTCTTAAAACCTCTGCCCTTCCATGCCGACTTCTCTCCAGGACACGTGGCCACCTGCCATTCATTGCGGGCCTTCGGGAAAAAATTTAACTTAGAAAATTTTGCAAAATGGAAGCAAAATTTCTAAGGCAAGCCCCACCCACCATTCCTCTAGCCAATCACAATGTGCCACGTAGGCACTTTGTATAAAGCGGAGCCAGGGAACAAAATTTTCCTTTTGCCAAAATTTTAAAAATGACAAGTTAGAAACATTTTCCCGACCCCGGCCAATAGGAACCACCACATTGCAATAATGTTATGATGATGAATTTGACGGGTAGAAAACGCCCATATGACCGTCAAAATGTCAAAAATGCAGAGGATGCCCTAGAAATCAAATTTTTGACAAGGAAGGTAGATTTCTTGATCTTGAACCAATTGAATCATTTTTGACATCATTTTGACCTTGGGATTGGGAAATACTTGCACAAATTTGGGATTTGATCAATTTTGAGTTTTTCATGACTTTGACAAAGGAGAAATGACAGACCCATAAAAATGAAGAAATTAGGGCACAAATGGGGAAAACTTGGAAAATTATTTGAGAAACAGGGAAAAACAACAACATTATGAGCATTGAAAGTATTATTTGGAGAAATCAAGTTTTAGACCACCAAATCGACCAATGAAATGTTTGTAAAATATTGGCAATGAAGTATTGAGAATCCTTTCTAATTTTGACTACCGGCCCTTCCGAGTTATGGGTTTCATTATCAAGTACTTTTGTTCTAAAAAAGGAAAAGTTGGTTACTCTCTTACTTACATTATTATCCCTCCATGCATGAAATCGACTAGTTCGGTCATGCTAACCATAGGAGATTGTAAAAAGATAATAGGAAGAAATACTTCTTCCTTATCCTTAATTAAATTTCTCTTAAGGAGATATTAAATCAATTTTGATTTCCTTCGGGTGTATGTAAATGTGATTTGCATTTTATGTTCACTCGAGTGGGGTAAAATACTACTATGTTGTTGAATTTTGAAAGGTGACAAAAGTCACCTTCTTGATGTCGATGGCTGTCTTTCTCTCTCATTGAACTTGGTGAAGACGAGTGCTTATTATATGGGAAAGAATTTTTGTTTGAGTAGAAGTTATTCCATCATAAAGCTTCCATTTACTAATATTAAACGAAATTGATCTTGTTTTGTATGATTGGTAAATCATTACTTCTCTCAATTACCTCTCTTTTGGGAATTGTTAAAGTTAACATATATACTTATTTTTTTTTTGAACATTGATTAAATCTAGAATGAACTCTACACATTATAGTATGGAACAACTAAGAATTCAGGGATGCGATGTTGCTTGTTTGTTGTAAATTCACTAAAGAGATTTCTAATTACGAATGTTGTTTGATCATGATGTTTATTTATTATGATGAGGTCGTTTAATCATTCTTATTTTAGTGGTGTTTTATTCTTATGAGTTATATATCGAATTGCTTGAATGTTTCATAAAAGCAGGGTTCTTTTTTGAGATAGTTAGTCAAGAGCACATCATTTTAATGTTAAGTTCTTAACATGCTCGATTCGTTGAAAAGCTGACCCGTCTTGCTAGCAAGTTTTGTAGATAAACTCCGTAAGTGTTAAAGAAGACGTGATATTTTATGATGCTTCTCTCATTTAATTATATGTTAGACCTTATATGAGACATTTTTATTCTTTTTCGAGATGTAATTGAAAAAGAAAAGTTATATTCTATTGAGTTATCCTTGTTGTTTGAATAAGTGAATTTGAATCTTTGGAATTGTACAATATATATATATATATATATACATACATATATTACTTTGAGGAATGAGAAAAGGAATGGTGTGTTATTTTAATTATTATATCATTATTGAATTGTTGAATGAAAATTGTGAACTTATTCTTATTCTTTGAAATGGTACCTCTATAAATGATAGTTGTTAGATTTAAAAGGATATAATGAGAAGGAGGGAATTGACACTCTACTCTTCTCTTAAATACAACTTTTAAGTTGGAATGTACAAATGGTTAATACTTAGTTCAATATGGATTATCAATTAACTTGATAAAAGGGTAACATACATATGAATTCATGTGTAATTAATCATTGAAAATGGATCCTAACTAATGGATGATGAGGAAAGAACAATTATTTTGGAATAAGAATCCATTCATACCCTTTGGGGTGTCATATCAAAGGATACTCGGAAAGAGGAAATCATATCTCCTCTTAGTAAACCTTAAATTAAGGTAAGATAATTGAAAAGAAATGGATTCCTATGTATAAGAAATAGACCTAATTCAAATGAGGTCTAATATAAAGGAAACCTAAATTTAGATTCGATTGTGAATGAACTTGATTAAGCTTAGTAAGTTAATCTTACTATGTTAAGCTGATTTGGATTGTATGTCTAAGACTTTAAATAACGACAAAAAATGATATACAATCCTTTGGAAGGGAGGAGTGATTATATATTAAGCTTCATGATAATTTAAGTCATTCATGGCTAGTAAGCGTAATAAACGAAGAGGTTAGAGGATCGATAATGTTACTAAAACTTATCATTAAATTATAACGATAAGAAAGTGATCAACCTTTTAGTTGGATATGTATGCCTAGATGGTAGGATTCTGTAGGATGTTGGTACATGCCAACTACAATAAGGTGTCATCATGAAGGTTGGGTCTTCATGATGACACAATGTTGCAGCTGACATGTTGCAACACCCTTCTAAATCGGATCATCTAGGTTTACATAAGCTTGAACTTGGCCTCAGTTTTACTTTGGACCAAGTTAGGAACATGTCCTTGTATATGGAGTGACTCGTGATGACTAAAGGTAACTAGACAAATGTAAATGACTAGGGTCAACGAGGTATGTCTGTGTACCCTTAGACATCATGAGTGCTTCCCTATACCTTTTCATATTGCTAACTTGGATTAAGGTTCAACTTTGGACAAGAGGACTGACAGAGTCGAAAAAGACAATTCTAGATAATAGATGAAGTGGGGTGAAGGAATGTATTACATTTATGAGTATGTCATCTAGGAATATAATCATGTTACGCATGTGAAAATATTTCACCAAAGTATCGCAAGCTACTGGTTACATTGTCCTGGATCACCTAGTTTAAAAAGCATGATTTCAGATGAATATCGGTAACAAATATTCAAATAGGCCTCTTAAATAGAACACTTCAATACCGAAAGGGTAAAGAGAACCAAGTATACTTAGTATACATTACATTGAACTAACATGAAGGATCGGTAAGAATCCGAGTCATGAAATGAGAGATCGATGAAACTCGAGCCATGAAATGGGAGATCGGTAATTCATCGAGTCATTACAACTGCATATGGTTATCTGTTATGAGATTGAATGGCATAGAATGTGTGTTCCATATTATGAATATGCGAACAGAGAACATTGATCTGAAAGTAATGTGTGTTTTAAATAATAATCATTTAAAATAGAGAATGTTATTTAAAACTTGGAACATGTGTTCTAAATTATGATAATTTAGAGTAGGGAACGTTATGTAAAAAATTTTTTTCCCTTGTTCTAGAGTCATAAATGGGAATGTTACATCTTGGTATCAGAGCTGAAGGTTACACCACTTGGACCTATTGTGTCCATAATCGATAAAATTTACATTTTATTGTTAAATAGAAAATGGTTAGAACAAGAGGGAATGTTGTAAACAACCCGATACCGGTGGAGAAGCATCTACCACCCAAAAACTCGATGAGATCCTTGTTGCCTTCCTGGACACAAGAGATTTCGAGAATGTATTGGAACAACAAGTAATGGGAAATGAGGAGGAGGAAGAAGATGCTAACAATGATGATCAGCCACCTTCTGCGGACAACACCAATGGAAGGAATCAGGGTGTTGATAATAGTAATGTGAACATGCCTAATCAGCTGAAAATAAAAGGGAAAGATTAGTAGCAGAACTCACCAATGATATAAAAAGAATAAGCCCTCCTAAGTTTTATGGAACTATGTTAGGAGATAGGGCTGAGAACTGGCTCAGTGAAATGGAGAAGTACTTTTCTATAAGAAACTTCTCTGAAGAAATGAAAGCAATATGGGGAGCGTATCAGCTTTCCCATGAGGCATCTTCATGGTGGGACAACCGAAAGTCTGAGTTGAATATTGTTGAATCAGACATAACCTGGGATCAATTTAAAGGTTATTTTAGGCAATGATGGCTGCCTCAACTTTATTATGATCAGAAAATGACTGAATTTCAAAACTTATCACAAGGAAAGTCAACTGTGATGGAGTACTAGGAAGGGTTTACTAAACTCCTTAAGTATGTGCCTCAGTATCAGATTGACGAGAAGTTCAGGATATAAAAATTTATTATGGGACTGAATCCCATCATAGGTGGTGAGGTAGATGTTCATGGTCCAACCACTATGGAAGGGGTTGTTGAAAAGGCCATAAGGCAAGAACAAAAATTAAAAGCAATCTCTGCTCATAGAGAAGAAATTAGAAAGAAGGCTCCAAACTCGTCTTCATCTCTTGCACCAAAAAAGGGACCCTGGAAGAGGTTTGGCATGAAAAATAAATTTACCACTGATAATAATAAGAAAACAACAATAAGAAAACCTATCGCTAGTATGCGGAACAACTTTGTCAAGAACAATAACAATGGACAGAAGTCCTATGGAAGCCAGAATGATAACTTCAAGGCTAGAAATAAATTTGAACCTAGGAAGGGGCTTGTTGGAGGTTGTTTTAATTGTGGTAAAGATCATTACGTGAGTCACTATCCTTTGAAGAAGGATGACTACAATCAACAACATAGAATACACGTTGCAGTAGCTGACAAACAGGATGAAAAGCAAGCCACGCCCATAGAAGTTCTAGGTAAGTTATTCGGTATACTTGTGACTATAATTTTTGATACTGGAGCTACTGAATGTTTTATTTCTACTAAGTTAGCTTCAAAATTAAAAATAAGAGCTCGAGAAAATGGAAAAATCATGGACTGTGCATTACAAAATAATGATGTTCATACGATTAGTATGTGTCTTTTTGGGGTAGTCCTTCACTTGCCTAGTTTTTCCACAGAAGTTGATCTTTATGTTTCTCCTTTGGGATCTTATGATATAATCATAGGTGTTAACTGGTTAGCTGAACACAAAGAAAAGGTTGAATATTATGAAAAATAGATTAGTTGCTTAGATGACCTATAGAAAATAATAGTCATTCAGGGTGTAAAACATGAGATTTTAGTTAGAAGGCTATCAACAATGTAGCTTAAAAGGGCTAAAAATAGAGGTTGCACTTTGTATGCCATAAAAATGTCAGAAACTACTGAAGAAAGTAGTGACTTTATGGAAAGATACCCCTTGTTACAAAATTTTAGAGATGTATTCCTGGAAGAATTTCTAGGTCTTCCACCTAAATGGGAGTTTGACTTCTCAATCGAGATCAAACCGGGAACCGAGCCTATATCCAAGGCACCTTATAGAATGACTACCAAAACTGGTAGAGCTAAAGGCTCAGTTACATGAACTTTTTTCAAAAGGTTTGATAAGGCGAGTGTCTCACCTTGGGGAGCACTAGTAATTTTTGTGAAAAAGAAGGATGACACACTCAGATTGTGCATTGATTACATAATGTTGAACAAGGAAACTTTTAAGAATCGATATCCACTTCCTAGAATTGATGATCTATTTGACCAGATGCATGGAGCCTTAGTGTATTCTAAAATAGATCTTTACATGGTTATCATCAATTGAGAATAAAGGATGAAGACATTCATAAAACAAATTTTAGAATGAGATATGGGCATTATGAGTTCACCGTTTTACCGTTTGGGTTGACTAATGCACCCACCACCTTTATGAACTTGATGAACAATATTTTTCAAGAATACTTGGACAAGTTTGTGCTAGTATTCTTGGACGATATTCTCATATATTCAAAGAGCATTGAAGAACACCATGAACATCTGAAGATAGTTTTGGAAATCTTGAGAAAGAGGAAGTTGTATGGTAAGTTGTCAAAATGCTCCTTCTATGACACAAAAGTGCACTATTTGGGTCATGTTATTTTCAAAAGGAAGGAATAGCAACACTATAGATTCTTCAAAGGTAGATATAAAGGTTCGCACTTTAAGAATGTCCATGAAGTCAAGAGCTTCATGGGACTTGGTATATTATATATATAAATTTTGTTAAAGACTTTTTAAGGTCGTTCAATAACTTCATTACGAGAAGAAAGGCATTAGAAATGTTTGGATGATAAATGTGAATCTACCTTTAAGATTCTAAAGGAATGGTTAACAACAACACCTATATTAATTGTACACATCCCAATGGAAACTTCATGTTGTAATAGATGCATTTGGGGAAGGCCTCGGAGGGTTACATTTACAAGATGGCCATGTCATAGCATATGAAAGTAGAAAACTCAAGTTACAGAAGTGAATTATGCTATGGCCTAGATCTTGCTGCCATTGTTTATGCACTTCAAATTTGGAGGCATTACCTTCTTGTAAGCCATTTGAACTAAAAACTTACCATCTTGGGTTGAAGTATATTTTTACTCAACCAAACATGATTCAAGATAATGAAGATGGTTAGAATTTTATCTCAATATGATTTTGATACAAGTTATATTAAGGGCAAGGAAAATAGAAGAATGACTCTAAGTTTAGGCAAAAGCTTACATTTTGCTCTGGGAACTAATTGAAACTCATTTAAAGGATGAGGTGTAAAGTGTCATGGAATATGATTCCTATTTTCAAAGAGTTAATCAAGTTTTAGAGGACATGTTAAGAATGTATTGTTTTCACTTTGACAATGAAGGAATCTTATGGTTTGGACAAATGATGTGAGATATAAAGGTTTTCAATGAAGGAATAAATGGGAAAGTACCTTCCATTGGTTGAGTTGACTTATAATAAATTGTATCATTGAATTTCAAAATTCACCTTTTTTGACATCTGGGCCTTATACGAAAAATGCTTGTTGATATGGGACAACAATAATTGAGGAAAGAGAGAAATTGGGTAATAAATCCTTGAAATTACTTAGAAAGTTAAAATGATTCAAAGTGAACATATGAAGGAGTCGGTGCCGATAGGCACAACATTCCGTAGTAGACAAATGGCAAGTGATAGGAAATATGAACTTTGTGAAAAGGTCTTTCTTCAAAGAATAAACATGATTTCAAAAGTAGTTGTTGATAACTTTTAAAAGTAGCATGCTTTATAGTTGGTAATCTTAAGGGGATTCACCTATGTTTGATAAGATTTTGCAAGATAATCAGATTACTTATCGAGTACCTAAATCGATCATATCAAATAGAGATCAAGAATGACATGATGTTTTCCATATTAATTTGCTTTAAGAAATATGTTGAATTTATCACATGTGCGTGAATTGAATCCGCAGGTCCAAATGGATGGAATAATCATGGTTAATCCAGTTTTAGAGGACATGTTAAGAATGTATTGCATACACTTAAGAAATAAATGGGAGGAAAACAATTCCATTAGTTGGGACCATTTTATAATAACAATAAAGTGTAACTCTCTAAAAAGATCTTATAGAAATGAGATCGGGACTTTTCCATATTAGTTGGGACAACAATTGAGGACAAAGAGATAGAATTGGAAAAATTTTATCCATATTTTGATGGAACAACAAGTTAAAATGATTCATAAACATTTGGGGATTCTGAACTATTGGATAGGCAAATATTTAAATACTAGACTTAAAATTTGAAATTTCAAATTTAGGTGAAAAGTTTTTTCTTCAATGAATGGAAGGAAATAAGTTCTATAATTTTGTCCTAAAGGCTTAATGATTTCACCTCTAATTTAATCCTTCAAACGATGATTAATCAAGGAGGAAGGTATCATTTAGCTCTACCTCATGCTTTATCACAAATTACTACATGATTTTTCCATATTTGATATTGCTTAATGTCGTATCATGTGATTTGTCTTATGTGCTGAAGGTGTATTCCTTGACGTTGAAAATCATGAATAATGAGTAAGTATTCAAGTGTTGGGAATTCATGCTTACACTTGGAAATTTTTTAATGGGAAATGTATATCATTTTACTTTTAGTCACAAGTTGTGCAACTTTGCAATTCACAAGTTTTTACTTAGAATTATTTATATATATTATATATATATATATACACACACGTTAACAGAACACCTTGAATCAATTCCATTGATCCAAGGTATACTTCAGTTTTTCTTTATTGCCATCTTGTTGATTGACTTTCTAAAAGAAATGTATTTGGAACCAAGTTGGGTTTTGTTGTAAATTGTAAAGAACTTGGTTTCAGGTATTCTTTCTTGGCATCATGCTTCCAATGGTAAGATTTGATCTCCTGAATACATAAACTATAACGGGGGATATCATGAGAAGGTAAAAGATTTGTTATAAGGATATAGAGGTGAATATTTTAGCCTTGGACGAAATGTCCTATGCTACGTTGGCTTTAACCTAAGGTGGCAAGACCCACTCGAGACCTATTATTGAATTATTATGGTTTGTTCTCTAACTTATGTTGTAATGACCTAACCTACTTGGACTTTAATCTAAAAGGTTGTAACTTAACCTAGGATAAATTCTAAGACCTAAGGGCTAAGGTGGAAACCTAACTATTAATAAGGGGACCTAAACTATTACTAATCCTAAGGGGACCTATGGGATTATGTGGCAAGTGGGAGGATAGTGGCGATGGTTTCTAGACTATTAATGTGGAATAAATTATAGTCCTTGCATTCTTTTAAATTTCCAAGTTGGCGGAAGCATGGGAAGTTAGTGGATGTTTAACTAACATTGTTGCTAAATTTAAAATACATGCAAAAATTAAAATGGAAATTCGCCAAGTTTGAATTGGTGGTGGCATGAGGAAAGAGGGGGAAATTGCATTCAATGCAATTAATGGTGTTGGTTTCGGTGAAGAAACCTACCTAGGAAAGAGGAGAAGTGGGTTTTGTGGGAATTATTATTCATTTGGTTTTCTAGTTTTTGCTCTACGTTTGGTTTCCCTTTTGAGCCTGAAAATTTATTTTCGACCCATTGTAATCTTGAGCACCTTCGAGTGTTCTCTGAGCTTGTGGAAACAAAAAGGAATTAGAAATAATCGGTTTTGAAGTTGTTGCAGAGAAGAAATCCTTGAAAATATTGGTTGTTATCTTCTGCAAGTTAACAAGAAATCTTACCAGGCATGTTAGGCTCTTCCTGTTAAACAATTATGCTCTTTATTAAACGTCTTCATTAAAAGAACTCTGCTCTTAGAATTGAGTGGTTTTGTGGAAATGTTCTAGTGTGTTTCTGGTTATGATCTTCTATTTGAATTTGTTGTTTGGAAAAGTTGCAATATGGGTAATTTTTGGATGCCTACATGTAAAATCGATGTTCTTAGTAGGAACTATAAATGTATGTGAATTCATCATTGTTGTTATGATTTTAATGAAATGGGTGCTTGGATTGTTGTCTCTTTGTGGGTTTGAAATTTTGAAAGTAACAGTGATATATTTACTCTTTTTCTTGAGTTGTATATGCTCGAAAGCTATGGATTTCATGGAATGATAAAGCGGGACTTTGTTTGAAATTGTCTTCCTTACTGGAAATGTGGTTTAAATACGACTTGGTTACTTGAAACCTTGTGACTACCATGTTGTCATTCATATTTCATGTTTTGGAAGAGATATGTTATTTCTCTTACTTTTGGGTACCCATAATGATTGTTTAAAAAAAGATTATTTTCTTATTTGAACCTGAGATTAACTCAGTTTGCTTACTTGAAGGATTTGTAGAATATATAGTTTTCTTCTCCCTTTGAACTCGATGATGAGTATAGGTACTATGAATGACAACTCCTTTGTGATTTCTATTGTATTTGAACCAGGATGGATTCTTTCCTTTGTGATTAAACGATTTCTTTTATTCTGTGGAATTGGGATCAAGTTTTACTTGGTTGTAATCTTTTAATCATTTTAATCTTTATGATGAACTTTCTTGTTATAGCGTAAATGACCATTAATGTAAGGATGGAACTGGAAGGTCAATAGTTGCTTGATAAATTGGGTTAGTCTATAATTAAATTCATTGAAAACTTCTACCAAGGTAGCTAGAAGCTACCGAGGCATCTTGTCCTATTTTTGGGTTGAGGGAAGTACACTATTTTTAACCGATTTATATGTTACATTTTTATATTTTGGTAAAATATTGGTATGAAGTATGAGAATCCTTTCTCATTTTGACTATGACCCTTCCGAGTTGTGGGTTTTCATTATTGTTACTTTTTTGTGAAAAAAAAAAAAGGAAAAGTTGGTTGTTACCTCTCTCGACTATTTACTTATGTTATTATCCCTCCTTGCATGAAATTGACTAGTTTCATTCATGTGCTAACCATAGAAGATTGTAAAAAAGATAATAGGAAGAAATACCTTCTTCCTTCTCCTCTTTTAAATTTCTATTAAGGAGATATTGAATCGATGTGCGATTGCCTTTGGGTGTATGTAAATGTGATTTGCATTTTATGTTCACTCCGAGTGGGGTAAAATACTATACTATGTTGTTGAATTCTGAAAGGTGACAAAAGTCACCTTCTTGGTGTCGATCGTTGTCCTCTCTTTCATTGAACTTGGTCAAAGCTGAGTGCTTATTAGATGGGAAAGAATTTTTGTTTGAGTAGAAGTTATTCCATCATAAAGCTTCCATTTACTAAGATTAAACGAAATTGATCTTGTTTTGTATGATTGGTAAATCATTACTTCTCTCAATTACCTCTCTTTTGGGAATTGTTAAAGTTAACATATATACTTATTTCTTTTTTGAACATTCGATTAAATATGGAATGAACTCTACACATTATAGTATGGAACAACTAAGAATTCAGGGATGCGATGTTGCTTGTCTGTTGTAAATTCACTGAAGAGATTTCTAATTAGGAATGTTGTTTGATCATGATGTTTATTTATTATGATGAGGTCATTTAATCCATTCTTCTTTTAGTGGTGTTTTATTCTTATGAGTTATCTATCTGAATTGCTTGAACATTTCATAAAAGTAAGGTTCTTTTATTGAGACAGTTAGTCAAGAGCACATCATTTTAATGTTAAGTGCTTAACATGCTCAGTTCGGTGAACTGACCCATGCTAGCAATTTTTACAGATGGATTCCATAAGTGTTAAAGAAGACGTGCTCTTTTATGATGCTTCTCTCATTTAATTAGAGGCTAGACCTTATATGAGACATTGTTATTCCTTTCTGATGTAATTGAAAAAGAAAATTTGTATTTTGTTGAGTTATCAATGTTGTTTGTCAATGTTTGAATAAGTGAAGTTTGAATTTATATATATATATATATATATATATATATATATATATATATATATACTTTGAGGAATGAGAAAAGGAATGGTGTGTTATTTTATTTGTTGTATCATTATTGAATTGTTGAAAGAAAATTGTAAACTTATTCCTATTCTTTGAATTTGTACCTGTATAAATGATGGTTGTTAGATTTAAAAGGATATAATGAGAAGGAGGGAATTGACACTCTACTCTTCTCTTAAATACAACTTTTAAGTTGGAATGTACAAATGGTTAATACTTAGGTCAATATGGATTATCAATTAACTTGATAAAAGGGTAACATACATATGAATTCATGTGTAATTAATCATTGAAAATGGATCCTAACTAATGGATGATGAGGAAAGAACAATTAGTTCTAGAATAAGAATCCATTCATACCCTTTGGAGTGTCGTATCCAAAGGATACTCGGAAAGAGGAAATCATATCTCCTCTTAATAAACCTTAAATTAAGGTAAGATAATTGAAAAGAAATGGATTCCTATGTATAAGAAATAGACCTCATTCAAATGAGGTCTAATATAAAGGAAACCTGAATTTAGAATCAGTTGTGAATGAACTTGATTAAGCTTAGTAAGTTAATCTTACTATGTTAAGCTGATTTGGATTGTACATCTGAGACTTTAAATAATGAACCAAGAAATGATATACAATCCTTCGGAAGGGAGGAGTGATTATATATTAAGCTTCATGACAATTTAAGTCATTCATGGCTAGCAACTGTAATGAACAAAGAGGTTAGAGGATCAACAAGGTTACTGAAACTTATTCTTAAATTATAAAGATAAGAAAGTGATCAACCTCTTAGCTGGATATGTATCCCTAGATGGGAGGATTCACGTAGGATGTTGGTACACGTCAACTGCAATAAGGTGTCATCATGAAGGTCGGGTCTTCATGATGACACAATGTTGTAGCTGACATGTTGCAACACCCTTCTGAATCGGATCATCTAGGTTTACATAAGCTTGAACTTGGCCTCAGTTTTACTTTGGACCAAGTTAGGAACATGTCCTTGTATATGGAGTGACTCGTGATGACTAAAGGTAACTAGACACATGTAAAATGACTAGGGTCGATGAGGTATGTCTGTGTACCCTTAGTCATCATGAGTGCTTCCTATACCTTTTCATATTGCTGACTTGGATTAAGGTTCAACTCTGGACAAGAGGACTGACATGAGTCAGAAAAGACCATTCTAGATAATAGATGAAGTGGGGTGAAGGACGTATTCCATTGACGAGTATGTCATCTAGGAATATAATCATGCTACGCATGTGAAAATATTTGGCCAAAGTATCGTAAGCTACTGGTTGTGTTGTCTGGATCACCTAGTTTAAGAAGTAGATTTTTGGATGAATATCGGTAATAGATATTTAGATAGGCCTCTTAAATAGAACACTTCAATATACCCAAAAGGGTAAAGAGAACCATGTATACTTAGTATACATTAATTGAACTAACATGAAGGATCGGTAAGAAGCCGAGTCATGAAATGAGAGATCGATGAAACTTGAGCCATGAAATGGGAGATTGGTAATTCATCGAGTCATTCATGCATATGGTTATTTGTTATGAGATTGAATGGCAAAGAAGTCATGTAAACAAAGAAAATTGGTCAAAGCATATGGTTATCGGTTATGAGATTGAATGGCATAGAATGTGTGTTTCAAGTTTGTGTGCTTCTTCTTCACCCATGGGTGGGATGAATAAGACACATGATGGGCCAATGATAGAACTATGTTGTGTAACCCTCCATTAGAAGGAACATAAATACACACTTTGTTTTGTAATAGGTTATCAAAATATAATAAATACCCAAAGATACTGCCCTTAATGGACATTTTGACTCTATCCGCTTTATCTCATTGCTATGTATACTTGGTCTCTTTGAAGCCTTGTAAGAATCCTCCTCAAATATATCTTCACCATTGTGAATTCTAACACATGTATTATCCTTCTCAAGGAATATGCAACCATGTTATCCTTTCCTTCATGTGTTCAATCTAAAATTTATACTCACAAATGAGCTCCATCCAATGCCTTTTCTTGGTGTTAGGATTGGGTTGTGTGAAAATGTTTTTGAGACTCAAATGATTTGTCTGTCAGAAATGAAATACACCTAGGATAAAATATTTCCATCCGACTAAGGTATGAATTACAATCGGCAAGCTCCAAATCATGAATAATATAGATAAACTCATAATCCTTGAGCTTCTAATACTGATATGCTATCACACAGCCATCCAACATAAGAATTACTCCAATCCCAATCAAATAGGCATATGTGCAAATTAAAACTCACTGCGTGGGAAAGGAAACACAAGGATGGGATCAAGGGTGAGATTCTCCTTAGGTGTGTGGATTTCCTACTCACACTTTTCACTCCACTTGAACTTTTCCCCCTTCATTGTGGGAAAATAATGGGACGGGATACCTAGGATAAATCTTTAACAAATCAACGGTAATAGCCAACTAACCCCATAAAACTATGCACATCGGTCATACTAGTATGTGTAAGACACTCTAGAATGACATAGATATTAAAGGGATCCATAGAGATACCCTCATCTAAAATAATATGCCCCAAATATGGAACCTATGATAGGTAGAATGAGAACTTTCTAAAAATACTGTAAATGCGGTGATCTCTTAGACACTATAATACATGCCAAAGGTGGTCCTAGCGCTCCTCTAATGAGTAAGAGAAAATGGTAATTTTAGAAACATTATTAGGAAATGATCCAAAAGTTATGAAATACCCCATTCATGAGGCTTATGAAATTTTTTAGATCATTGGTCAAACTAAAAGGTATTATAATGAACTCGTAGTGACCTTACCTTATGCGGAAAACAATATTGTGAATATAGATCTCCTGCAAACCTCAAATAATGATAACTTGATTTTAGATCTATATTTGAAAAGACTCGTGAGATCTATCTATTATCCAAATAACTCTCCTAGTTATTTGGATAACTTATATTTTATTCTGACTCGATGTTTCACATTTTAGGTTGCACACACTCAAGATTGTTCTTTTGACACCTTGACACAGTTGTAGTTCCTTTGAATGCCCTTACGCACCTTCCTACTTCCCCTTCCTATGTATTATTCTATCTCTTGCCATTTCCCCTTTTGTACTTTACCCTATACGCATCCGCATGCATCCTTATTCTATCGCACACTCCTGACGCACGCACTCTGTAGAGTTACCTTCCAATTGAATAAGTCCTTGTCATTTATTTTACAAACTTGCATGCACTTATCTCCCTTGCATACCACTTTTCTTTCTACCGATGCGTGCCCTCCTCGATTGAGTGCTTGCGCCCTTCCCTATACTTGTCCCCTACAAGTATTCTCCTATTCCTCCCGTGCGTACACCTCCGCACATTCCTTCCCTTCTATTTCCCTTTAGCGCGCCTTCCTTTTGCTTTCGTGCCTTGCACCTTATTCTAAGTTAGCCGTTGTTCCATGTCATCTATCATACTTGAGTGTGCTACATGCAACCTATCAAAATGTGTCAATAGGGTGATCGAATCTTGATAATCAACCAATTCATGACACGTGACAAAAATGAAAAATCAAATCAAAAATTGGTTGATTTCCTTAGTCAAACAACGTGGGCTAAGTTTCATTGCATGTCAAAGTGACCTATAGAATTTTGACATCCATAACTTTCTGCTATATTGCTCGATTCCCACACCCAATCTCATTTGAAATCTATTGACATCAAATACATGTTGGAATTTTCAAAATCAGATTTAGGTGGGATTTGGTAGGAAGAAAATAGGGAAACATCTTTCAGCTCATCAATGCACACATCCAATCAACCCCAACCACCATATTTCATCATATCTTGCCTCCTTCCTTCTTCTACACACCAAACATACATGGGGAAGTGCATATAACAACTTTATAGGTGGATTTATAGGCATTTATCACTTGTTGTTGGTGGTTACAATTTTGAATATGAGTTTCCCTCTCTTTCTCCTCCTCTTCTCTCCTATAAATAGCAGAGAGTTCTTCTTTGTAAAAAGGATCTCTCTATTGTAACGACACCATGCCAAAATGGTGTCCGACTTCCCATGGGTTTCAGACCTTGGCATGGTCTCTATAATGTATTCTCGCCTCCTGTCATGTGAATGTAAATGAATGTGCATCCCTTAAGCAATAGAATCATGTTTTATGGAACGTTGTCTTCCCTTTCTCATTTTCATTGCATCTCACCTCTTTGTTTGCGTTTTCTAGTATGCTATGCCTATTCCTACTGTAGTCCCCATGTTCATGTGTTGTATGCACCTTTGGAAGGCTGAGCTGTGTGTTGATTTGTGGCACACATTGTCTACCCTCTTCTCATATTCCCTCTCTATTTCCTTCGTCACTCGTGGAGAGAGATTGACCCTTTCCCTGGTGCTATCACCTTCCTTAGCTTAGATTTCCCTTTTTGCACATCCTTCTATCTTGGGTCCTGGTGTGTTTAGTCTAGGATTTCCTTTCAGCATTAGAAGTAGCAAGAGAATTAGAGGTAGGTAGAGGAACCGACATTCTCTAGATATTCGTCTCAAGTGTGCAAGGTCCCACAACTTAGAGATGGTTCCATTGTTGTCTCAAATATCTCGGGTCTTCCAAATTCGAGACGTGGATGTGAGTTTGAACACCAATAGTTTTGTGGCATGCCCAGTGGGACCAGCTTTTAAAGAGCTATACATCTTCATCTCAGCAAGTTTGTTGTATTTTTTTAGATCCGAGGCTTTTGAGGCATTTTTCAATACATCCTGCAACTCCTCCGATTTGATGCACCCATTATCTCATTTGCAGACCAGTCCTCCCTTCCTTACTTCCATTCACTTCCTTGTTTTCCATCGTTCCACCTTCCTCTTTTGAAGTTGTGTAATCATGAATTATTTCCCTTCATGGAATTCTCATTTGCAGCAACAGATCTATTTTCTCCATCCACATAGTTTAAAAATCCTCCTCCAAATAAGTTTTATAAGCCCCATTATCCTAAAAATGCATACAACCCACTTTTTCTAACCAAAATGTTTATGAAGAACAAGTTTATGTAGATGATGGTGGTAAATCCATAGTAGAAGCTGATTTTGAGAGGTAGATTAAAAATATGGAGATGGACATGATGCATCTCAGAGTCAAGTGCTCCATAAAGGCAACTAAAGTTGGCTACAAGGTCCCTTGTCCATGGGTCGGCTCTATACCAAGTTGGTTTAATGCCTAACAGTAATGCGCTTTATTACTAAGATGCTACCCTAGATTATAGAGTGGGTGGAAGAAGTGGAGGTTCAAAAATATAGTGCATAGAAACCTTGTCAATGGGGCAACCCTACACTACCATCATACAACCCTCCCACTCCTCCATACCAACTTACATCATCTCACCTATTATTGCTCATGTTGCCAACCTTCGCGTCTACTACCACTAAGGATTCCCTATTCCACCCTTATCCATTTCACCCCACCTTCAATTCACTTTCATTCCCCCTTTTCATGCACCTTTGTTCCTTCAACATGCACTCCTTTCATCCCTTCCATGACCATCCTTCCACCTTTCGAGTCCCCTCTCTAATCTTGTACCATAAATGGATAGCCCCCTTGTCAATGCACTTTTTCAAACTAATGTATTCATGTTTGATGACTGTAGAAGAATAGTTGAAAAATGACATGACTCATGTGACTTTGATTGGGAAGAGGAAATCATAGTGCCTATTTCGAAGAAAACTAGTTAGTTCCAGAGGGAGCAGCTTTTGAAGGAGACCAAGTTTCTTGTAGAGGCAGAACCATATGTGTCTCGAGTTTTCACAACCCACCTGTAAGCACTCTCCTTCGTGGTGGTCGGTTTGCATGATAATCCCATCGAAGGTTCAACTTCAAAACAATTTGAAAAACACAAGGATCGAGTGTCATGCCCGATCGATATTTGGCTAGTCTAGAGCCAAAAACAAGAGTTTCCACTAGTCATGCTCACTTCAGAGCATGAGTTTAAGCTTTAGCGCTAAAGGTCAGTGAGAATAATGATGCCTCCCAAATCCAAGCATAAATCAACTTAATGAGGTATATGTTTTGTTTATTGGTACTTTGAAGAGAAGGGTGAGAAACAAATTGCAAATCATTTTCTCAATCTTGCTACATGAACCATTTTCTAACACCAAATCAATGACATGGTCACAATTTGTGAGGAAGGGTAGCTACTTCTCCCTACTTGTTGTAGGTTTTACTTGAGCGCCCTCTTCCTCTAGTTAGTTTAGGTTAGAATAGGTTTGTTTTTAGTAACACAAGTTCTGTGTACAATCTACATGTTCCCCTTGGGACATGTATGATTTCAGATTTGTACATATCTATGTTCGGTGCACTCCCTTTGGTGCCCTTTTCCTTCTATTGTGATTTTGCATGCCCTTTTGTTTCTCTTTGGGATGGTAGTTTAGTTTCACAGAGGCAATTCCAACAATTCACGCAAATTTCCACTCTTAGAATCCAAGTCAAAATATCTTCATGAGATTAGGGGTTCAGTTCAGAGTTCAAGCATGCTTCAGGTGACTCCAAGGGTGTTCTTAAAAATTACAGATCAAGTCTTCTAAGTTCCAGGCTCGACTTCATGCCCAATGGATGCTTCTAAGGCTACATGGTCTCTTCATCTAGTAGGTAGATGGCCCCCAAAAGTCACCAAAACTATTATCCAAATAACTCTCCTAGTTATCTGGATAACTTATATTTTATTTTGACTCTGATGTTTCACATTTTAGGTTGCGCGCACTCAAGATTGTTATTTTGACACTGTTGGCACGATTGCAATTCACTCCGCACACCCTTACACACCTTCTTGCTTCCCCTTCCCTTTGTATTCTTCTATCTCCTCCCATTTTCCCTTTTGTGCTTTCCCCTCTACCCATCCGCGCTCATTCTTATTATGTGTGTACTCCTTACACGCACCTCTCGTAGTTACCTTCCAATTGAATAAGTACTGTCATTTCTTTTACACACTTGTATGCACTTAGCTCCTTGCATACTGCTTTTCTTTCTACCGATGCGTGCCCTCCTCGGTTGAGTGCTTGTGCCCCTTCCCCATACTTTTCCCCTATAAGTATTCTCCTATTCCTCATGCATGTGCACCTCTCGCACGTGCCTTTCCTTCTATTTCCCTTTCACGCGCCTCGCCTTTTGCTTCCATGCCTTGCACCTTATTATATGTTAGTCACTATTCCACATCATCTATCGACTTGAGTGTGCTACATGCAACCTATCAAAGTGTGCTAATAGGGTGATCGAATCCGATAATCAACTAATTCGTGACATGGCAGAAATGAAAAATCAAATCAACAATTGGCTGATTTCTTCACCAATCAAAGTGCATTAAGTGTCATTGAATGTTAGAGTGACCTATAGACTTATGATAGCCATAACTTATGTTGCAGGTACTGATTCCCGCACACCCAGTCTCATTTGAAATTTTCGACATCGCCTACAAGTTGGAATTTTCAAAATAAGATTTAGGTAGGATTTGGTAGGCGAAAATTGAGAAACATCTTTTAGCTCATCAATGCACACATCCAATGTACCCCAATGACCAGATTTCATCATATCTTGCCTCCTTCCTTCTTCTATATACCAAAAAACATGGGAAGCACATCTAACAACTTTTAGGAATATTTGCATGCATTTATCACTTTTTTTGGTGGTTGTGATTTTGAATCCGAGTTTCCCTCTCTTTCTCCTTCTCTTCTCTCATTATTCTTCTATAAATAATGAGTTTTGCTTTGTAAAAAGGATCCTCTCTGTTGTAATTCGGCACCATGCAAAAATGGTGGCTAACTTCCCATGGGTTTCATACCTTGGCATGGTCATTGTAATGTATTCTCGACTCTGTCATGAATGTAAATGACTCTATGTCCCTTAAAAATAAAATATTATTTTGTGGAATTCTTGTCTTTGCTTTCTTGTTTTCATTGCATCTCGCCCTCTATTTTCACTTTTACGGTATGTTATGCATATTCCCACTTGTATTCCCTATGTTCATGTGTTGTGTGTGTTAGAAGGCTTAGCCCACATGTTGATTTGTGGCGCGTGTCATCCGCTCACTTCTCCCATTCCTCTCTATTTGTAGTGCCCACTTGCCCCTTTCGACACTTTAAGATACTGATTTTGATACTATTGATCATATTATGGACACTATTATGTTTTGTTTTAGTATGATGGTTAGATGTTAGATAATGGATTAGTATTGATCTCTGGATTCGGTTATTATGCTTGATGATTACTAGAGACATTTTCTATATGTGGTTGATGATATCTGTTGTGACATGGACATATTATAGATGTTGATTTATACTTAGGATATTGGATATTTTGAGTAGATCTAGTATGGTAGATTTTGATGATGCTTATAGTTGATTTATTTAATTAAAAATAATAATGTTGAAATTATTGATATTGTTGTGATCTGTGTGTTTGGATGATTTTGAGATATTATTTATATCATTTTGGATGTTTTGATATGGCCATGAGGTCGAAGGAGGTATTTGCATTTTGCAGGTTAAAAATCACAACAATGTTGGGGGACTGGAGACTAACCATATTGAAATTCGGGTGAAATCAACAAGGTCACCATGGAAACTGTGTTATGAGTTTGTGTGTTGTGTTATGTTAGGAATTCCCATGGGGGGATTTCCATTATATGTGACCATGGGATATGTGTTTTATTTATGTGTTCCTTTTTAATTATTGTTGTATGTATTTTATTTGTAATGTGTTCCTTCTTTTAATTAATTTAAATGTGGTAGATTAATGTGATAGTCATATAGTTAAATTTTATTTAAATTTAATTGGGACATGGAATGTAATTAATAAAGTTGTTGAGTTTAAATAATAATGTTGGAAGAGTGTGTAAGTTAATATGTAAGAATGTGTAAGAAAGATGTAAGAGTCTTGTAAGGCATATTTTGGAAGGTCAAGCACTCCATCTTTTATGGAATTCGAATTTGACCTTGAGGCCAAATTTGGAGGCTCGTGGGACAAGTTAAAATTGTCCCACACCTCTTAAAATGATCCAAAACCATGCCTATGGGTTGAAGGTTAAATTTAGGCATTTTTAATGCATTTTGAAATGACATATGTAAGTTTTAATTGCACTTCCTTACATGTTATTAATTCAGTCCTTTTGGAGTATGTGTTGTTTTGAAGTGTGGAAGTCATTTTTTCATTTTATTTATTTTGATTTGTTGGTTGATGTTGATTTCCTCTTGGGGATGAGGAAAAATGATGTGGCATCCCACTTGGATCCACATCATCCTCTCTCTTTCCTTTCCTATAAAAGTGAAGCTTCTTGCTCATTTGGAGGTTGTTGAAACTTTGTTCTTCCTCTTTGGGTCGAATTTTTATTGTTGTTTGGAGTCTTAATTGTGGAGGGAGTTTGGAAATTCATTTGCATGCTTGGTGTTTCTGTTTTGGACTACATTTTGAGCATTGGAAGAGCTTGTTGTTTTGGGAACAAACTCCATTATGGAGAGGTAGGATCTTTCCCTTTTTAAATGTTGTTTTTTTTTTTCTCTTGCATGCATGTTTAAATGGTGAATGTGTTTTGTATTATTGGCTGGTTGGGTAGAATGCTTAGGGCATGGTGTAGGAGAAGGCTATGGGGATTTCATATGGGGGGCATAAGGGATTGCCAATGGCATTGTGTTATTGTGGAGGGAGTGTTGGTTTGGGATCCACCTTGGAAAAGAAACTGCTTGCATTTCTTACTCTTAGGGGGCATAAGGGATAAACTTGGGGGGCATAAGGAGGGGTTGGGAGATATAAGGTTTATGGGGTTGATATGTTTATTGGTGGTATGCATTTTGGTGGATGCCCAATTCCAATTTGGGAGGCATAAGGAGTTCCCATAGTTCTTGCTCTTGTTGGCTTGTTTGGACCAAGCCTATGTATTGTGTGTATGTTTGAAAATGTAGTTGGGAACTGTTGTCTTGTTGGACTGTGTATTTTATTAATGTTGTATGCAATGTGAATGTTGCTTGTATGTGAAAGAAGCCTATGTTGCCATGTGTTGATATTCATGCTCCATTTCAATATGGTTGGGGCTCGGGGGCCAATGGGGAAGGATGGATTCTCCTTTCTCATTGGATGTCTTGGTTGGGTGGAGAGCGTTGCCTTTCCCCCTTCCTTGTTGTGATTCAGAGATGCAAAATGGAGAACTAGCATGCTGCTGTTTGGAGCAAGGAGAAATTATAGTTTTGACAGTCCTATCTCTTTGAGAAAATTCAATGTAACCTTTCCCACTTCGAGTGGATGAGTGTATAAATTTTGTAATGTGATGCATTGCATTGTTAATGGAAGTTGTAGTTGTATTGAGGAATGTACAAGAAAAATTATACTTCTCTATTTTGCTTTGGAAAGAGAATGTAAATGATGTTCTATGCTTGTATTTTGTAAATTGAAACCAATTCAAGTTGGAAAGGAGATGTGTTGTAAATTTTTCCTTTGAATGTGAATAAAGAATTGCATTAGTTCCTTTAAATTGTGTTGTATACTAGAATATATTTGCTGTCCAAAAATGAGGTTTCTCGTTTGGAGAGGAAAAAGAAACAGTATTGTGCATTTTATGTATTTGGATACAAATAGAAAGTGATAAGTTGAAAGGAATGCATTTTTGATCATCAAAATATTTCATTCCTTTCTCAAAAGTGTACTGCACATTAGATTTGAATTATTGTTGAAATTTAATTGTTGATTGGAAAAAGAAAAGAAAGAAGGAATGCGTGGGAAAGAAAGACAGTGTGATAAGCTTGTAAAATGTATATTAAAATTGAAATCAGAAATGCATTTTTATTTATAATTGAATGGATGATTTACCAAACAAATGCATTGGAAAAATTTAGAAAACTATGCATACATCTAATGACCAAATTGTTACTCAAATTAAAAGAAATAGTTCACTATCATAAACCTCTTATCTGGCAATGCACATTTTAATAAAAAAAGAGCAGTTCGGTCTTACACCCAACAATAAGTTATGAAACTTGAAATTCATACTTAGGAAGACTTAAGGAACCCAAATTCACTAAAACAATCAAGAATGAATCTCTAAAACTCAAGGAATTTCAAATCGGAGCTTGCACGGTCATTTTCCCGTCAACTATTGGAAAAATGCAAACTTGAATAAATGAACAAATTTCCTTCACTAAAACATTCTAAACCCTCCCTAGACTGATCCTCCATGTCTTTTTGACATGTTGAGTGAAGGAGGAGTTCAAATTTAATCGAAACGAGAAGTTGTAAATTGCCAAGTTCACTAATTAGAAGCTGCAGATTGTTTTCATTAAATTGACCTAGTAAACTTCATAAATTACTAAAATTGGCAATTCTTGTGTGAAGAGGGCATTAAGATATTTCCGAAAATTCCTCATTTTCCCAAATCCAACATTCCTATCAAAAGTTATGGTCATTTGAAGTTTTACTTCAATTTTGGAATTCAAAAAAATACGATTTAATCTAACTATAGAAAATTTAAATTTTGACCTTGGAAAGATTTCCCAAAAGGTCCACGTCGGGCCCCATGCCATCCTATAACCAATCGGACCTACCACATGGCACCCGGGAGGGGTGGAATAATTTTTAAACTTGTTCCTTTGAAAATTTTTACTTGGGAAAAATTTTCATTCTCCTCCGTCGGCCGCGCTGCCAATCAATGGGTGACACGTGCCCCTCTAGGGAAAAAAATGCCCTAGAAACTCCACCCACTCATAACGTGAGTTCTATAAGGAGTTAGAAGGACTTCTTTATATCACTGGAAAGGTGAGAAAATTTCCTATCTATTGGGAATGGTTTAGGGAAATTTTGGAAGTGTCTAGTAGGAGAAAAATCTAGTTGAAGTTCTGAGTCTATTAGAGAGCAGGCATGGGGTAAATTACTCCTTGAACCCGACTAAAACATGTAACCCTAAATTTGGAACCTTGTGAACTTTATATAGGTTAAAAATGGAAAACTTGTGTTTGGTAATTAGGATTTGTCTGGAACCTGTTAGTGCAAACTGTTGCCTTGCCACTTAGTTGTAGACACTTCTAGTATAAAAAAAATAAATTATTCCATAATTTTCTAGCTAACCCTAGGTTGTTTCTTGTTCTCAAGTGGTTGAGTAAACGGGCACTACACTATTTCCTTTGCCACTCATGGAGAGAGATCAACCCTTTCCGTGTGTGATATCACCTTCCTTAGGTTAGGATTTCCCTTTCTACATGTCCTTCTATCCCTAGTCCCTTGGCATGTTTAGTCTAGGATTTACTTTCAGCATTAGGAGTAATAGTAGCATTATAGATAGGTAGAGGAACCGATATTCTCTAGAGATCCATCTCAAGCATGCAAGGTCCCAGAACTTGGAGATGGTTCTGTTGTCACGAAATATCTCATCTCTTCCAAATCTAAGACGCTGGTGAAAGTTTGACCACCAACACTATCAAATGATCAAATAGGTCATCTATCTTAGGAAGAGGGTATGGGTTCCGCACTATGACATTTTGACTCCTATAGTCTATGCACAATTTTATGGACATATCCTTCTCCTTCAAGAAGATAACCTAGTGTGCCCTAAGGTGAAACAATCGGTTAGGAAAGGCCCTTGTCCAAGAGCTCCTCTAATTGCATATTAAGCTCACAAATCTTGATATTCATCATCCAATAAGGTTATTAAGAAATGGTATTTTCTCAAGAAACCAAATCAATGTGGAAATAAATCTCCCTTTGTGGGGGTAATGTTGATGTGGAATCATTACACCTCGGAATTACCCGGTTTGAGATGGGGCATTCAACGTGATTGCATAACATTGAGCTATCCAACAGTGTGGGACATTACAAAACAAGATAGCTCTCGAAGAAGGATGGTTCCGATCCTAACCTACCTTCCACTAACTACTCCTAATGCAGAAAAAACTACTCACTAACCCTAATCTATTGACTTCTAAGAGGACAAGAGAAAGAAGGATGAATAGAATGAACCTACACTATTAGAGGTGATACACCAAGAAAGGAGTGATAATAACTCTTCCTAACCCTACAAAATGGAGAAGGGGTGAATCCTAGGGAGGTTGGATAGATGCAACACAAACCTAAGTTCCATCGATGCATTGAGGGAGGTTGGAAAACTACAACTCAAACTCAAAATATAAATAATCTCCATTCCTAAAAAAAACATCACCTCCAAAACCTGTAATGAACAATGGAATTTACACATAAAACCCAATAGTAATGAAAGGAAAGAAAGAACAATAAAACTATGAAAGGTTAGAATATTTAACACAAAACACAGTTCCATTACTCCATATGAATTTACACAATACATTTTAGTAGGGGAAAGGAAAGAAAATGCCATTACAGATTTGAGAAGAAGGCTTTAAGCCCCAAGAAGAAATGGGGTGCATGGGAGAAGAAAGGTGATCAATTTTTTTTTGCATGTGCAACCCCTTACATATTTATAGAAGAATTTTAGGAGGAGAGAGAAAAAAGGAATCCCAAATTTATGCATGAAACCCATTAAAAATTCTTGTTTAATCCACCATGAGTGGTTGGAGGATTTGGAAAATCTCCATTATGTTCTAGCTCCATTATGTTTCCATTGTAAATAACTCCTCTCGACTCTCCATTAATTTGTAATTTTGAGCCATTCCAACACCCTAGCTCCAGTGATAGCATTTTAAATCAAGGGTTTGAGTGGCCCATTGGGCTCTGAATGACTTCAATGGCGAGATGGCTCGCCTAGCTACTTATAGGTGAGCCGGGATGAGTTCACCTCCTTTGGTTGCTTTGTGAGTCCCTTCTTTTCATTTCACCAACCACATTATACCATGGCCAAGATGCTTCTATTCATGATTTTCATGTTTTTCCTTGCATACCAAGCCCATTGTGTTTAATGTCCACTAAAACCAAAACCTTTTTACGCTATCTCCTTCATTCATCATCAATCAAGCTGCATTCCTCACACCATGGTCAATTTTTTCAACTCCACCAGCTAGTTTGGGCCTCCTCATGACATTATCTTGGCATGGCATTCGATGATCAGGCAAGAAAATAAAAACATTTCGAGTCCTAGGTGCTTCTCTTTGGAATTTATGTCACGTCCTTTCGGGCTTTCCACCGCTCTCTGAGCCCAAAACATGATGTGTTGTTGACTCGAAATGGAGTCAAATTCTGAAACCCTATGACTACATTGACCCCAAAAACATGTTTAACCCCAAAATGTTCACACATCTCCATGTCACCCCACCTCAGACCTTTCACACTCAAAACTTTTGGACTTGCACTTCGGAGTTTCAAGTTTGTTCATCCTCTTGAGGCATGATTTTTCTTAAATTTGAAGTCCCAAAACTCTAAAATTTTGGAGTTTTGGGCTTTGAGATTTAGCTCTCCATTTGCACAAAACACTCCCACATTATCTCGAAGGCACCACGATTCCCAAAGTTTGAAGACTTTAGGCTCTAAAATTGATCATTCGCTTGCCCAAGGACTCTCCCTTCCTTAGTTTTCTCAAACTTGGTCATTCCTTTGAATAGCCAAGGTTTTGCAACCTTTGAACTCACAATCATTACACTTGATACCGAGCTCATGATGAATTTACGCCACATGCCCCATTGGCTCATTCTTTTGTATTTCATCACTTGATTGATCCTACAAGTTTAAATAGATCTAGTCATGACTTAGCCACTCCTTCCAAGACCTCAACCTTTCGTATCGTGACGAGATATGATCTTCTTTATTCTGATGCCCTCTAATACATTTTCATGTTGAGCTGACTTGGTGTATCTCCATGAAACTATTTCCATCTAAAACTTCATCATGCACCTCGATCCGATTTTGGGTGAGTATTCCTCCCGTTGAGCTCCACCCACCCCTTCCGTAATTCATGTCTTCGTGTTGACACTCCCTAGGTGGCTTATTCAAACCTCATTAGACTTGTAATGAGATCCTAGTTTGCACTAGGTGTAATTAAATCTACATTCCCCATATCTTCACTCACCTCTATATTCTATAAATTGGCTTGATTGAGCCCACATGTCACGCCATGCCTAAGATAAACTAGTATGCATGAGTTCAATAATGACTTGGTAGCCTCGTTGGTTTGTATTTGTAGAACTTACACCATCTCCTTTGATGAGCCATGCATAAAACTTCGAGCTATACTTTACTCAACACTCTATGATCTTTCTACTGTCCCTCTCAAGCAAGAGGCGTGATCCATGGCTTTCATTTTCTTCAAAACTCGATGTGTCACAAGGTAGACCTCCATGCCATCTACATGCCACATTGTCCATGACTCTCCTCTATGTAAGCCTTGGGTCCAATTCATTCTTGTTATCGATCGATTGTGTTTGTGGCAGCTCAAAAGCATCGTTCATTTTGGTTTGGCCCGACCACTATGATTTGAATAATTTTTGCCTCCCGAGCTTTTGTATGTCGGTGCTTAGTCTATGGCGAGCTTCTTTGTATATGGTGAGTTGTGCTTAATATTCAACTAGGTGATCCATGTCTTCAAACCACCGAGTTCCCTTCACTTTGCCTCGACTGGCTCCTTCATGTCGGGTTTCAAAACTCAAATTTGAGTGTTGAGCCATTTTCATTCGCTATACGTGATGAGCCCAAACATATCTCACTTCCCATTTTCTACAACAATTCACTTAGTGGGTAACCTGATCCAACATCGAGCCTTCGCTGCTTTAGCTCACTTGACATCCATCCATGCCTCCTCCTTGAGTTGGAAGAGCCCATCATTTTTAGCTTTCCCGAACTAACATTGACTTGGCCTCCCATTAAGACCCTCAACTCACCCGAGTTGGGCTCCAGTTCACCGCTCCCTCGCATGCATGTCATTTTGATCAATGCAAACATTAGCTAGGCTTTGGGAGATTGGCCCTTCCATCTCCCGCCTAGAAGGGCTATGACTTGCGCTCAATCTATGTGTGGCTTGCCCTAAAATCGATGATTTGTGAGCTCCTCACACCACCTAGTAGTGATGACCCGGCTCATGAGCCAAAATGTGACTTGGCTCATCGAATAGCTCATCGACCTACTCGTCGAGCCACCACTAACTCACCACCCTTACAACACATTTTCAACTTACCGAGCTACTCATCGAGTAGCTTGGACGAGCTAGTTTTTAACTCGGTGGACCTCAAAGGCCTGAAATGCAAATTTTAACCTCCAAGGTCTATTTTTTTGATTTTTTCAATTTTCACATGCCCGAGGCTTGATAGGGATTGAGTACGAGATAATTTTCAGGTTTGATGCAATTTTACACCATTTTTCTTGTTTTTTTCCCAATGTGGGCCTAAGTTGACTATTTTGGCCTGAGGAAAAAAATTGTCAACATGTAATCTAGGACACTCGAGGGGAAAACATTAAAAAATATCGAGAGGATGTAGTTGTCATCTAATGAGGGTTTAGGCATATCCTCCTTGGATTGGTCACTAATGGTGATAACAAACATCTAACAACCCTTTCACGTTATATCTTGACTACATACTAGATATAATGTGAAGAGAAACTAGTATTTGGACACCCATCTAAGTCACCTCTATACTTGGATCATCATGGAAATCAATGATTTTTTTTTGTTAGGAATTAAAGAAAAATATGCGGAAACAATTTTTGAAATCACATCAAAGTAGGCAAAATATTTAAAGAATTATATGTGCGAAATATAACAACATATATAAACAATGCACAAAAGAAGACAAGACAAGATATAACGTGGTTTACCCAATGTGGTCTATGTCCACAAAGAAATATCTCAGATTTTATTATCAACAAGAGTAAAAAAGCTCTCACAATCTTCTCTCGATTATAATTGCAAAGAAATCACTCATCAACTCACAACAAAATTCCCAAAGATGTTAAACCACATCTAAGACACAATTGACACCCAATTGCTTAACCTTAATCAATTTTGATCACCTCTTGATGTTCTAACACTCAATATCTCTTGATCACTAAAGATTCATTTAGACTCCCTAACACCTCTATTTATAAGATTACAATCCTTTTAGGAAGTTCTATAGTTGACCCTAGAAGTTTGAAAGTAGTGATCTTTCAACTTGTCACGGATGGAAAATCCATCACTATGACAACAAAAAATCTATAGAAAATACGTAGCATGAAAATAACACATGACTGCAAAATGATCTTGAAGTCTCCAAACTTAACCGTTTGAACTCCAACACTTCAATGTTGATTCCAGAAGACTAAAAACAAGATCCACACCCCAACAATCTCCCACTTGGAGACTATTCCCACTGAGAAAAGTTCTCAACCCTTCATTATCATCCATGAAGGCTAAAAAAATTTGAACACAACTTCAACTTCTCCCTTGTGACCACCTTGGTCATCATATCCACAAGATTTTGACTAGTATTAATCTTTTCCAACTTTAACTTATCTTCTTCCAAAGCTGCCCTGATGAAATGATATCTCAGTTCAATATGCTTCATCCTAGAGTGGAAATTGGAGTTCTTCACCAAATTAATAGTGCTTTGATTATCATTATGTAGTCTCCAAACTTCCTTCTTATGCCCCAACTCATCAATAAATTTTTGTAGCCAAATCATCTCCTTACTTTCCTCTGTGGAAAGCAACATACTTAGTGTCCGTGATTGACAACTCCACAACCTTTTCAGAACCGTGAAATTCAGCTCACGGTTGTATCACCAACCATTAAAACATAACCTATCATGCTCCTCTTGTTGTCCAAATCTTCTGCTATGTCATAATCTACATAGCCACACAATGAAGTGTCTAATCCAAAGGTGAAACACAATGTTGCTCCCATGGTCCCTCTCATATACCAAAAGATCCACTTCACTTTACTAGTGCTTTCTACCTAGATAACTCATAAATATTCTCACTACTCCCACTACATGGTCAATATCAGGCCTAGTGCATACCATAACATATATTAAGATGTTAACCACCGATGAGTACGGTACCTTAGATATCTAGATTCTATCCTCCTCGAGTCTCGGGACTCTACTCCTTTGATAATTTAAAGTGACCTACCAAAGGAGTACCAACCGGATTAACATCCTACATACTAAACCTCTCTAAAACCTTTTTATGTACTCTTCTTGAGAAAATATCAGCTTCCTCTCCTTCTTGTTCCAAGTTATTCATATACCAAGGATTTTCATTTCGCCCAAAATCCTTCATAAAGAAAGTAGTCTTCTAGTTGCTTCTTGAGTACCTTTATTTCAAGCATGTTCTTCCCTATAACAAGCATATCATCCACATACAGGCACATAATAATATAACTACCATCAAGAAACTTCTTAATCTATACAAAATGGTCCGAGTGACACATGGAATAACCCTTCTCCCGCATAAAACTATCAAAATTCTTGTACCACTATCGTGGAGCTTGTTTTAGGCCATATAATCTCTTTTTCAATTTGCACACTAACATCTCCTTCCCTTTAACCTCATAACTATGTGGTTGCTACATATACAATTCCTCCTCCAAATCACCATGAAGGAATGTAGTATTCACATACATCTGCTCTAAGTGCAAATCTTCTACTACTACTAAAACAAGAAAAATCCTAATAGAAGTCATTTTAACAATAGGAGAAAAAATTTCATCAAAGTCTATACTTTTCTTTTTGTGCAAATCCTTGACCACCAACCGGCCTTGTACCTTTTTTTTCCTCCATCTTCCTCTTTGATTCTGTACACCCACTTGTTCTGCAATGCTCTCTTGCCCTCGGGTAGCTCCACCAGTTCCCAAGTCCGGTTCTCCATAAGAGATCTATTCTCTTCATCCGTGGCTTGCTACCACTTTTTCCCGACATCTACCTACACTGTTTCCTCAAAGCACTTATGCTCTCCAATGTATGTGAGACATAAGTAATTCAAAGATGGAGTAAACAATTCAGGATCCCTTCTTACCCTATAAGACCTTCTCACCTCGGGAGTTTGGGATTCCGATGAGTAGGTTCCGAACTAGCATGTGCGAACATGATGCACCTAAATTAACCCCTGGACACCTTGTCATCTGCAATTTCCTCTAACATTTTGTATTCTTTCTTTGATTCCTCTTTTTTTTCCTGTAATTTATCTTTATACATGACTTTTTATTAAAGACAATATCTATAGATCAAAATATTTTCTTGTCCTTAAGACTCTAAACACGTAAACCAAAATCATCCTCACTATATCCAACAAAGGTGTATTTCTCAGACTTAGCCTCTAACTTGGTCCTATCATCTTTTAAAACATGAACAAATACCTCACATCCAAATACTCTAAGAAATGAGTAATCAATTTTTTACTGCACCAAGCCTCCTCGGGTATACCTCCATCCAAGGCCATAGAGGGTCCTCTGTTAATTAGATAAATAGTTTTCTCACTGCTTCTACCCAAAACATGAGTGGCAACCCCACATGTAACCTCATACACCTAGCATGCTCCATGATTGTCCTATTTATTCTATTTGAAACTCCATTTTCTTATGTAGTCTTGAATTATCCTTTTCCGTGGATCCCATTTACCAAATAGTAATCAAGAAATTCATTATTGCAATACTTCCCTCCATTATCTAACATAAGACATTTTAGCTTGAGACATGTTTCATTCTCAACCAAGGCTTTCCATCTTTTGAAATTTTCAAACACATCAAATTTCTTTCTATTTCCATATACCCAGAATTTTATAGTTGCATCATCAATGAAAGTGACATAATAACATGAACCACCAATAGATTTTACCTTAGCTAGCCCCCATACATTTGTATGCACCTACTCTAACTTATCCTCCTTCCCGGTAGGTCTAACCTTGAGGAATCTCACCCACTTCGATTCCCATCAACATAGTCCTCACAAAATTCCAAATCTAACTCCTTTAATCTAGAAAACTTGTCCTTTAGAGTATGCATTCCCTTTTGAATCATATAACCGAGTCTTTGGTGCCACAAATTTGAATCTCCATCTCAGCAACTAAATTACAATAATCAACACCACTGGTTAAATACAAAGTATAAATTTCTTACCTCTTGCAACCACAAGAGCTCCCTTGGTAACCTTTTAAGAATCCACTATAAACCTAACCATACAGCCATCACTACCCAACTAACCCACTGATATCAAGTTCCGCCTCAACTTAGGCACATGTATAATTTCCTTAAGTAGCCATGTGTTCCGATTCTACGGATTTTCACCCAAACACAACCTTTCCCTACTATGATGCATGGTTCATCATCACTAAGATATACATGTCCAAAATCACCTAGAACAAACTCGGTAAAGTAATGTCTATGTGGAGTGGCATGGAAATAAGCCCCTGAATCTAACATCCAAGACTCAACAATATTATCTATAGAAAGAATTAAGGTATCCTTACAAACATCACCCGCTACCACATTTACCACCTTAGTTTCCTCCTTGTTATACTTATCCCAAAGATCCCAAAATATTTCTTAACATGACCAACCTTCCCACAAATTGCCAAATTTCAAACTTTCTCTTTAACTTTGAACTTTTGCGATCATACGACTTCCCACGGTTAGCTTTCCCTATGTTATTTTATCTCCCTCTACTCTCCACATCAAAGTGTTTCCAGAAGTAGAAGAATCCCTAGATATCTTCCTTCACATTTCCTCGCTCAAGATCACACCTATCACATCTTCAAACTTCAAATTTTATTTATTAGAGACTGAATTACTTACAACCATAACCAAGTTGTCCCCAGCTATCCGGCAAGGAGCACACAATCAACAAAGCAATTACCTCATCATCAAAGTCAATTTTCACCGAGTTTAACATACTCACAACCATATTAAATTCATTCAAATGATCAACAACATAACCATTCTTAGAAATATTCATATTAAATAACTTTTTCATCAAAAATATTTTATTAAAGGCAGAGGGGTTTTCATATAACTTCCCTAATGCATTCATTAGACCTTCCGTGATCTTCTCTTACGATATTTTGAAAGTAACCGAAGATGTAATATATAACCAAATTTCCCGAGTGCCTTTCTATCTAGTAACTCCCAATCCTCATTCGACATGGATGTAGGTTTCTTTTCTTTTCTAGTCAAAGGAACATAGAGGTCCTTCGATACATGTAATCCTCTATTTGCATCTTCCACAAACCAAAGTTCTACCCATTAAACTTCTCAACCCTTGATCTTC
Organism: Taxus wallichiana var. yunnanensis; assembly: GCA_018340775.1. Lineage (NCBI taxonomy): Eukaryota > Viridiplantae > Streptophyta > Pinopsida > Cupressales > Taxaceae > Taxus > Taxus wallichiana. The sequence goes on along the minus strand of CM031240.1, from coordinate 55,528,560 downwards.
CCTCATTTTCCATAGCTCCCATTCAAGATGAAATTTCCTGTGATTCACCACTTTAGTAAAAACCACCAAAGGTATGATACCATTTTTAGGAATCAAATTACAAATATGCGAAACAATTCCTCAAATCACAATAGTAGGAAACTATTTAGTAGAATTGTACTTGCAAAAATATAACAACATATATAAACAATGCACAAAAGAAGACAAGAAAAGATTTAACGTGGTTCACCCAATGTGGGCTATGTCCACCAAGAAATTGCTCAGATTTTATCATCAACAAGAGTAAAACCAACTCTCATAGTCTTCTCTCGATATAATTACACAACATCACTATGAACTCACAATAGAATTCCCAAAGATGCTAAACCACATCTAAGACACAATTGACACCCAATTTCTTAACCTTGATCACTCTTGATCACCTCGTGATGTTCTAAGACTACAAATATCTTGATGTATCAAGATGCATTAGGATGCACCTAATAGCTCTATTTATAAGATTACAATCCTTCTAAGAAATTATATAGCCAACCCTAGAAACCCTTCATTACAATCCATGAAGGCCAACCAAAGTTGAACACAACTTCAACTTCTCCCTTATGACCACCTTGGTCATCATATCCATAGGATTTCGACTGGTATGAATCTTTTCCAGATTCAATGTATCTTCTTCCAAAGATTCCCTAATGAAATGACATCTTAGATAAATGTGGTTCATCCTATAGTGGAAATCGAAGTTCTTCACTAAATGAATAACAATTTGATTATCACCGTGTAGTCTCCCAATTTCCTGCTTATGCACCAACTCATCAAACAAATATTCTAGCCAAATCATCTCCTTTCTTTCCTCTGTAGAAGAAACATACCCATCTTCCATGGTTGACAAAGCCACAACCTTTTTGTAATCGTGAAATTCAGCTCACAAAATTGTATCACCAACCATAAAAACATAACATGTCATGCTCCTCTTTTTTCCAAATCGACTACCATGTCAAAATATACATAACCACACAATGTAGTGTCCGATCCATTGAAACATAATTCAAATTCCATGGTCCCTCTCAAATACCGAAGGATTCACTTCACTTCCTACTAGTGCTCTCTACCTAGATCACTCATAATCCTTCTTATTGCTCCCACCGCATGGTCAATATCATGCCTAGTGCATACCATAACATATATCAAGTTGTTAACCACCGATGAGTATGTTACCCTGGACATCCGGATTCTATCCTACTTAGCCTCTGTGGTTGACAAAGCCATAACCTTTTGTAATCGGTGAAATCAACTCACACTTTGTATCACCATTTGTAAATATATAACCTTTTGTGCTCCTCATATTGTCCAAATATCCTGCCATGTTTGAATCTACATAGCCATGCAATGTAGTGTCCGATCCACCGAAACAAAATGCTTCTCCCATGGACCCTCTCAAATACCAAAGGATCCATTTTAATGTATGCGAGTTCTCTTTACCTAGATCACTCATAAACTACTCACATCTCCCATTTCATGGGCAATATCGAGGCCTAGTGCATACCATAGCATACATCAAGCTACTAACCATTAGTTGATGAGTATGGTATCCTGGACATCTAGATTCTATCCTCCTTAGTCTTGGGACTCTACTCCTTTGATAATTTAAAGTGACCTTCCAAAGGAGTACCAACCGGTTTAGCATCCTACATACTAAACCTCTCCAAGACCTTCTTTATGTAATCTTCTTGATATAATAACAACTTCCTCTCCTTCATGTTAGAAGTTATTATCATACCAAAGGATTTTCTTTACTACCCCCAATCCTTCCTAGCAAAGGAGTCTCCTAGATTCTTCTTGAGTACCTTTATGTCTTGCATGTTCTTCCCTACAACAAGCATATCATCCACATACAGGCACATAATAATATAACTACCATAAAGAAACTTCATGATGTACACACAATGGTCCGAGTGGTACTGCAATAACCATGCTCCTACGTAAAGCTGCATCAAACATCTTGTATCACATTTTTGGAGTTCGTTAGAGTGCCATACAAGCTCTTCTTCAATTTGCACACTAACCTCTCCTTCCCTTTGACCTCATAACCATGTGGATGTTGCATATACAATTCCTCCTCCAATTCACCATGATGGAATGTAGTCTTAACATCCAACTACTCTTAAGTAAAATCCTTCTACTCGGTACTAAACCAAGAACAATCCTAATAGAAGTCATTTTAACAACTTCTAAATATCTCTAGATCCACCAAGTATTGTTACAAAACTCTTCCATCAAGAAGACAAGTTTGACTAGAAATCTACATGCACAAATTTACATCCACAAAACTTAATAATTACCACTTATATGATTTTGATGATATAAATATATTTAGCTAACTCCCGCATGTAATCCAGAATAATAAGTTCTATTGAAAAGAGAACTGGACTTGCCTAATATATAAGGTGTTACCATCACAGGATAAATGTTTGATTTTTCTTGGAAAAATATAGCAAGTACATTAAATAAAATAACCATTGATAAATAAAGGGCATAATTCTAGAATCAACTCTATTTTTGTGAGTAAGACATTGCAAAATGCAAAACAATACAACTAGACATGTTAAATCCAATGAGTGGAAATAAACATGAAATAAAATCTTACAATAGAATTGAAATGATTTAGGTATCAAAATAAACATGAGATAACAAAAGAATGAACGAAGTTATCTCTGCAAAAAAATAAAAAGGTGATAAAAGGTCAAAATAGGTTAGGTGATGGGTTGGTATTGGGTTACAGGTCTAGTATAGGCTCTAGGTAAGATTTGGTAAAGATTAGGAGTGATTATGGGCTATTAGGGAATGGGTATGAGCTCGTTGGTCTGAGGTATGTTTCAGACATAGTAACTGATGTCGGTTGTGTGACCGATGTCAATTTTGTAGGATGACCGACATCGGTTGGCTAACCAACGCATCGGTAGGGGAAAGTTAGTAAAAGGCTCTTAGAAACTAGTTTCCAAGCTCTCTGTGATTGCTCAGAGGCTGGAAATGGTGAAGGTGAGGTCGTAAAATGGCCTTAGTGACTTAAGGATGACTAGGAGAGGGTGAAGATAGGTGAAAGGGATAGATATGGTAAGGTGATAGGTTGGTGGGAGGAAGGAGGTGTATGGATGTACAAAAAATAAATTACTGAGAGGAATGATGATCTTACTGAAAGAAAATAGAGATAACTGAAGAGATGTTAGGTACTTACTAAAGAATGGGTCTGGAGAGTGTAGGTGATGAAAATAATGATGCAGAGATCCGGAGAGAAGGACTCATGTACATGCCATGGAAGTTTGAGCCTCCATGCTTCTCTATGTGAATCATGATCATGAAGAAGGTGATGGATGTCGATGGTTATTGGTAGTGCTCCTGGGTGCTTTCCTTTGCTGAGTGCTTCAGAAAATTCAAGTGCTCCAAGTCTCTATTCATGTGAGATCCTGAATTGAATGACCAACCTCAAAAGGCTTTTGGAAATGTATTTAACCTAACTGATGATGGTTAGGGACCGACGTTGGTTGAGGTATAACCAACATCGATTAAGGTGGGAATATCTAGGTTGGCCAAAAATAGCCGATTGTTGCTATTTTTGGTGTGGTCTTCAATATTCATCCGAGTCTTGAGTGATAGATCATGGAGGATGAGTAAGAGTCCTCTTAGGTTTGTTAATAGGAGTTAAGTCTAGGTTTAGACTAAGTCCTAGTTGGTTAGGATAGGCTTAGACTTGGTCTTAGGTCATTAATGGGGTTTGAGTGGGTCATGGAGTGAGGTGGCTAGGTGAGTTGGCTGGGTGAGGTGGTCAAGTGAGGATGTTAATTAAATTAATTAAGGTAATTAATTCAATTAATCATGTGCACTATGGGATATGAATAGGTAAGGTATGGTTAATTTAATTAAAAATGTTTATAAGGGTAGTATGACCTAATTTTGGTGTCTACATTTTCCCCTTTTTTGTCGTGTAGCTTGTATTGATAAGTGACAAACGAAAAAAAAAGAAGTGATTTCCCCATGTATGGGTGAGAGCCATGTATGGGTTTCCCCAAGGTTGCCCCAAGTGGGTGAAGGTGATCCCCCTCAAACTAGGAACTGATGAGGTGGTATATGAGTCGGTGAGTGGTTTGATAAATGTGTAGTTGGTGAAAGTGAAGGTAGGTGGGTTGTGGGTAAGGGTATAGGCACATTGGGTAAAGGGTAATGGTCAAATCAGGTAATAAGGTAATGGGTAAGGGTCAAATTAGGTAATGGGTAAGGGAAATCAAACACACACACATGTATAGACTGCAACACATGGTACCAAGTTGAAGAGCTTGCAAAACTCTACATCATCCAAGGTCGATAGGTTTATCCAAACAAGGTTGAAGTGATTCAGGTATCCAGGTATAGGATATGGTCCAAAAACACAACGTAGGTTAGGTGCAGGAACATTTAGGTATGATCCGTACACCAGAGGTTTGGTTGGGATAAACAACATGACAATAGGAAAGGTATGGTTGTTAGGCTAAAACAACATAGGTAACAACATCACAAGGTATAACAAGTACACAAGTTCAATGGTCACAAAAAGTAGGTCAGTCTAGGTAAATAGGTCATGGCATGGGTAAGGCCAAGGTATAGGTAAAATAACAAATCCCTAAATGCAATTAAGGAATTGTATGGGTAGTTTAGGCTTGTGGGTAGGGTACAATGGGTGTTGGTACTAGAAAAGGTATGTGGCAGTAATGAGGTTGGTCAAAATGGGTAAAAGGGGGTGTAAATGGTAATTAAAGTAATGAAGCCGACGCTTTAGGTCGACCAACATGGTTTAGTTAGGGCATGCCATGCCATGACGGTCGTCATATCTATTTGGGTATAAAAAAAAAATCAAAGTGTTTTTGGAATCATTAGTTTATCTTGTTGTCATTTGGGAAAATGAAAGAGTGATAGTGCATTTTTCAGTAGAAAGTGACAGTATGAGACTCTAAGCTAAGGTGGAGGTTTCTAAGTGGTGAGAGGAGCTAGGTAGATGGGTCCATGAGGTCAGTTGGAGGTGTGTGATTGGTGGAGAGATTTGAGGTATATTTTTTCATGGTAGAGGTAGGAGAGGGTTTGGGTGGACCACCACATGCAAAGGCGCTGACATCCCACCACCACGTGACACATTGTGATGAGGTAGAGGCATTTCTTAACTTGTTGATTTTCTCCAATTGTGTTTTACAATGAAGAAATTTTGGGTGGGAATGTTAATTTTGAAATGTGGGTGAAAAATAGATGAAATCTGGGGGATGAGGTCAAATATAGGCTAAGTAGGGGGAGAAATAAATGTGGGGTGTAAGTGGTTGGGATTAAGTAGGGTTGTAGGTTGTTTTTGTCAATTTTTAAGAAATAGAGGAGGGGGTTTCAGTTTTGGGGGTCATGACAGAGAGATCAATTGTTGGTCAAGGTTTGGCAACATGGACGACATGTAGCCAACATTGGTCAAGACTAAGGTGACTGACACGGTTAATCGGAACCGATGTCGGTCAAGGAGAACCGGTGATGGTTCAAGAGACCGACGCCGGTTAGGGTGAAAGAGGGACATGGGTAAGAAGGGTTATGTATGAAAGGAAAAGAGGTCAAGAAGGGGAAAGTAATGACTTGTTGTAGAGGGGTAAGGGTAAAATATGATCTCTGGCTAGATGGGATAGGTGAGTAGGTGAAATAATGTGAAGGTAATGAGTCATGAGTGTAAAGGGTAGGAGGTTGGTATGTGAATTAGGTAAATGGGGTAAGCAGGATTGGTGTGATTGGGTATGGTGTTGGGGTTAAGATATAATTGGAGGTAGTGAGGTCTTAACAATGTTGTGTTTTTGGATGCAAGCTAGGGACCAGCTACGTATGTGAGACAAAGTACCACCATCGTTGTTGGTAGATATGTGGTCGAGTGTGACTGGAGGAGTGGGAGCATATGACTGATGTTGGATTGATTGGGATGGATCCGATGCTATAGGTGTGTAGCTTGAGATCCTATTTTGATGGTCACACTCATCGATAGATGGGATTCAATGACCAACACTTTTCATTTACCGATGGGTGAGATTACTGTCACCCTAGAGGATGTATACAAGATCCTGTGGCTACCGATTATGGGTGAGTGAGTGTATTCTATTTCTTCAGAGGCTCTCATGGAGCCTATAGTGGCTATGTTTGGGGAGGTGATGGGTGAGATGAGGTACCATAACATGAGCCTTAGCTATGGAGAGATGTATGTAGCCCATCCTCAAGAGACGAGGTTGGTTGTTTTGATGATGGAGGTGGTATGTTGTTTCACCTTACCAGATGCCGAGGGTGGTAGATTCCCATGAGAATTGATGGGAGTGCTCCAAGATATGGTGGAGGAGTAGATCTATTTTGCATGGGCACCGACATTCCTAGTGCAGCTGTATAGGGAGCTATGGGCCTATGGGAGATTGTGGGGTTTAGTTTGTGTTGCACTTTTCTTCTACATTATTGGGCATATGAGCACATCATATGTGTATGTCCAGTTGGTTTTCCCTAACTTGATTGGTTGGGGGTGGCTTGGTCAGATTGATATAGATGGTGGGTACTAGTTGGTGGGGCACATGGTGGCTAGGGCCACACATGATGTTTCATATTACAAGTGGTTGCTGGAGGGATTTTCTAGTGTGGATATTATTTGGAGGCCATATGTTGGCTATCCCTCATACAGGGACATGGTAGAGGAGTTAGAGGAGTTATAACTGCTGAGGTGGATTTAGGGGCATTGTGTCAGTGAGCACATGAGATGATACCTATAGACATGGTGAGACGATAGTTTGGGCTGCCACAGGACGTGCCCCACCCTTCCCTCAATATAGAGAGAGATGATGTGGAGAGACCTATGTCTCCACCATGACCGAGTGTGCCTATAGGGCAGGAGGAGTAGGTGGTGGATAGGTGGATTGATGATGTTGGGGTCACCGATAGATATAGGTAGTGGTGGGTGGCACACATAACTATGAGTGGCACCACCGAGGCCTAGGGAAGCCAGACTTAGCTACCATCACAATATAGAGGGATACCTTGTAGGGTAGGTGGCTTCCCTTTAGGCACAAATTACAACTTTACAGGGGAAGCTTACCAAGTCAAGAGGCACAGGTTGCCATTTTACAGCACATGTAGTGGCGCTTACCAGCCCAAGTGGGTTGTATAGGGACAGTGCACCCACATAGGGTGGAGATGGAGATGGGGGACATGTTTCCACCTTATACAGTGCAGTAGTAGGTTTTTGTGGCTAGTTGGCCACTACACAAGCTCAAAGTTCATGGCCCCTAGGCCCAGGTTATAATGCAGAACACCACCACATAGGCTCGGTGGACAGTGGTCCCATACTACAAGAAGTCATGATAGGATAGGGTCCCTGGTATAGGGAGGAGAGACAGAGGAGCACAGGTATAGTGGTCCGAGGCCACCTAAGAGACAGAGCTCACAAGTTACTATGAGACCTATGGAACCACCTCAAGATGGATCGATGTGCAAGGTTCAAGGATGCCCTGAATGAGGCATGGTATTACCAGGATCATCTGACTACCACCGGGATAGATGTCCCTCTTATGCTGAGTATAAAGCACAACAGGAAGTGAGTGAGAGAGGACTAGATCCCACACTCATAGTTCAGAGAGCACAGTGGGGCCGTGAGCCCAGAGAGGTAGGGTCAAGGGGTGAGGCTATGAGTTCATGATCTAGTCCTAGGTGAGGGGTAGAAGAGATTAGACCGAGACCCATGCTAGGTGGGGAGATGCAGTGTAGGTCACGGGAGAGGTGAGAGGAGGAGGAGGAGGAGACAGATGAGAGCATGGATGATGGAGTGATGACTATGATATGATATATGAGATTAGTGTATTCTTTTTGGTATATAGCCTGTATACCTCATATGATAAGTGAGGATGTATGAGAGTTTTTTTGATTTTGATCTTATACCGCCTACGTGTCAAGATAGTGAGACTATATCTGAGCATCTTGAGATACTTGTATTTATTTTTGGTTGTGTACATATGTATTGATACATAAATATTTTCATTGATATAGATGATGATTTTGATGGTGATGTTTATGTATTAATGATGTACTTGGTTTTAATTTCCATTTTTGTATGTGATGGAAACTAGGTGAATTAGGCATGTTTGAGTCAAGGTCATGTAGGCATGGTTGAGTTAGGTTGTTAGGCATGGTGGAGTTTGAGGTTTTTAGGCATGGTTGAGTTTAGGTCAGTTAGGCATGGTTGAGTTAGGTATAGGCATGGTTAAGTTTAGGTCATTTAGGCATGGTTGAGTTAGGTATAGGCATGATTGAGTCTAGGTGAGTTAGGCATGGTGGAGTTAAGGTTTGTTGGTTTTGATTTAATTTCCAAGTTATTGGTAACATGGGAAATAAATGATGATGTATATGTATGTTATGGTGTAGATTTCAAAATATTTGATATCATGGAAATGTGAAATGATGGATGTATGATATGATGTTATTAAGAAAATGGTAGGTATTTACGTTTGTTAATTGTTTAATTTCCAAGTGTTTGTGAAAAATGGAAACTAAATAAGGTGAAATGTTAATTGAAAACATGGGGGGAAAATTGGTTAGGGAAAAGAGTGGTCGAGCTAACCTCCAAGGGCCCCATGCCCTCGGAGTGCTTCCTACATAGCCTCGAGGTGAAAAAGGGGCCTCAAGCCTGATGTAGTTCTCCCATAAGCTAGGGAAAAATAAGATGAGGTAGAGGAATGGGTGGGTAGGTTTTAGGCATGATTGAGTCTAGGTCATTTAGGTCTGGTTGGGTTTAGGTCATTTTAGGTATGGTTGAGTTTAGGTCATTTAGGCATGATTGATTTTGGTGAAAGGGGAATCCTTAAAACATAGGTATCGATGGTCTAGTCTTCATATAGATAATCAATAAGTAATGAAGAAGGTGAATGGTAGGAGGAGACAAAAGAGCCACCTAATTGATAAGAACCATAATGAGTTCACCATACCTTAGATTGGCTTATGAACATAAGACCCTAAAGGTGTTGCATGATTGACTATGCTAAGGGTGAAGAAAGTCACATGATCATGAAATGTCGTGTTTGTGGAAAGTCCCTTGAGAAGGTAGGAAATTAGGGTGAAAAGGAAATGAGGTGAAAATGGTTGGTTTTTAGCATAACCTAGTGTAAGACAACATGCCTACTTGGCAAGAGACCTAAGATCAAAATAGGAAAGTCCATGACAAAAAAAGTTATCATTTTATTCTTTTTTTGTTGTTTTTTGATAGATTGATCGATGTGGGAAGTCTATGTGGGATGAGTATATTATCTCCTTGAGGTCTTCGTGAAGCTGATCGATGTGGGAAGCTTCTGAATATTTTATTTTATTTTGCAAGAATAGTCCTCTTTTGATGAGAGACTAAGTACAATATGGCTAGCTTTGTATAGTTGTCCTTCGAGGGAGCAATCTATTTATAGCAACAAGATTAGAGAGAATAGATGTCCTTTTGAGGGAATCATATTTTTCTAGAAGTTTGACTCAAGGAGTTGAATCCCATTTGAATTTTGATATTATTTTTTTGTTAGACTGTTAAGTCATGGACAAGACTATAGAGAAAAATAGGCTCTTGGTTTGAAGGAAAAACCATAACACACAAGAGGCTAACTATGCAAGAGAGAGTTTACGTGATGAATGACCATGGGATTCCATCTTGAAAAAGATGAAAATTATCCATGAGAATCATGCCATGAGTAGGGTTGTGGTACTCATATTGAAGATAGGGCTGAAAAAGTGATGGGTAATCACATGATTCTTGTTGAGTCGTGGATCCTTAAAATAGTTAAAATGGAAGGTGAATGGTGCTCAAGGGATGAGCATTAAATAGATAGAAGGTGATATAGGACTTGATTCAACAATAGAATGGTCAAAGATGCAAGGCATTGAGGGCTCTAAAGTTTGGTTTTTCCTTCGAGTGAAGACAAACGATAAGCACCGATCCATAGGTATGAGTAATGATATAAGGTCCAAGCCAATTAGGAGAAAATTTTCCCATTTACTTTTCTCCTCTTTGGTTACATGTTGATTTTCCTTTTAGGATGAGGTTTCTAACCTGAAAGGTTCATTCATGGACACATTTTTTGTAGGCACATTTGATATCGTTTTTGGTAGATTTGGAGATGATCAAGAGCATTAAGACGACGTTCATCTAATAACTCAAGTTGTGCCAAATGGTCCTGGTGAAAGTCATCATCGTTAAGCATCTCTTTGAGTGAGATACGAAAGAGATGGAATATGGAATTCAAGAGGTAGGAAAGCCTTTGTACCATAGACCTAGAGAAAAATGTGTGGCTGTAGTTGAAGTATGAATACTAGTACGGTAAGCCCATAAAGAAAAAGGAATGTGTGTGTGCCAATCCTTTCCCGTATCATCAACCACTTTCATAAGAATTTTTTCAAGGTTTTGTTGGTTGATTCAGCTTGGCCATTTTTTATGGGTAGTAAGGTGAAGAAAAACTAAGTTGAATGTCTGAAGGCATCACAAAGTTTTCGTAGGGTTTTATTTTTGAATTGTTTTCCATTATCAGTGATGAGGCGATGAGGACACCAAAGTGAAAATGATGTGATGATTAATGAATTCACATTTTCTCAAGCTTTTGTAGAGATGAGGGGATGGCTTCTACCCATTTAGTGTAGTATTCGGTTATGGTAATAATCCATTGATGGCATTGTGAAGAATGAGGATTGATCTCTCCGACAAGATCCAAACCCCATTGAGAGAAAGGCCAAAGATCTCATGTGACCTGTAAGGCATGACTAGGTGTGTGATGAAGATTAACATGTTGCTGGAATTTCACACAATGTTTGACATAGTCACAACAATCATGGTTGAGGGTGGGCCAATAATAGCCTAGGTGCAAAGGATGCGTTTGGCGATAGCTAAGCCACTGAAGTGACCTCCACAAATTCCATCATGAACTTCCTTGATGGTATAAGGAATTTCAAAACTTATAAGGCATCGTAAGAGGATACCATCAAAAGCCACGTTTATAAATAAGGCCACCCATGATGACATAGTGAGAGACACTTTTGAGAAAGGCATTTTCCTATTATGAGTAAGGTTGGGAGGTAGAATTGAAAGGGAAAGGTAGTTTGTAAAATGCTTATACCAAAGGTCACGTGGGTTAGGTGTAATGGTTTTGATGAGGTTGACGTCTCGAAATAGATAGGAAGGTGATTGCAGCCTTTGTATTGTGAAAAATATTTTCAAGTCGGAGGGTGAGGTAGGTATCGAGAAGCAAGGCATGCCATGGTATCCACAAATTTTTTAGTGGAACATGGAGTGGTTTGAAGTTCATAATGGTCAAAGGTAGTCAAAAGTATGTCTACATGATGCTTATAATTTTGAATTATTTCATTACAACACTGGTATATACCATTAAATTGATTTACAACTAGTTGAGAGTTCCAAAAATATTAATTGATTTAACATCTAAGGTGATAGTGGCTTGAAGACCTAATACGAGTGCTTCATATTACCATTAAATATTAGTACTAATTCAAAATCTAGTTTGCCAAAGATATGGCATAGGTTCACCATCAAGAGGAATGAGGATAAGACCTAGCACCACCCACATTCGTATTTAGAACCATTAAAGAATAAGGTCATTTGAAGGATAAAATAGTATCACTATCAAGAGAGAGGGTAATGGATTCATCTAGGAAAATCAAAGTTAGAGGATTTGATTTCGAGAGATAAGGTCATTTGTAAACAGTATGGTCAAATAGTTTTTACCTTTGATAGATTTTTTGATGAATAGAAGATTGATTCTGGAGAGAGGAGCATCTCGCAAGTGCAAGAAGCATGAGCCAATGTGCACACACATTGATGTTGGTAGGGTTTGGTATACATGTAATGTAAGGGGTTCAAGTATTGGTGACAATAAGGTTTTGTGATTGAGTAGGTAATGACGAAGTTTAGTGGCAAAAACTAAGGCTAAGAAAAAATTTTTTGGTGTGGGTGTATTGGTTTCATAATCCAAAATCGTATGGCTTATATAATAAACTACTTTCTCCCTATGTTTCTCATCACGATGAGTGAGCATGGCTCCCAAGGAATGATGTAGTAGAAATGTAAAGGTAAAATGGTTGGTCATCCTTAGGAGGAATGAGTACAGGTGGTTGGAGAAGGTACTATTTTAAGGCCTCAAAGGCTTTGTGGCATTCATCATCCCATTTGAAGGAGACATCCTTTTTAGGAGATGATGAAAGGGGTGGCAATGGTTGGAAAGCTATGCAAAATAAAATGGAAAGATAGATTATAACTTACCTTGAAAACTACAAAGTTGGTGAAGGTTAGTAGGTGGAGGAATTTTGAGAATAGCCTTGATTTTAGTGGGATTGACTTCTATGCCACAAAAGAAATGATAAAACCAAGGAGTTTTCCTGAGAGGATAGTGAAGACACATTTCTTAGGTTGAAGGTGAACATAATACTTGATGAGATGGTAAAAAATGACCTTAAGGACTATAAGGTGTTTGGCATGATGTTTGGATTTGGCAAGAAGGTCATCTATATAATCTTCCAATATGCGATGCATGATGTCATGAAAGATATAAGTCATAGCTGATATGTAGCACCAATGTTTTTAAGGCCAAAGGGCATGAATCGATAGTAGAAGGTTCCCAAGGAGTGATGAAGGTGGTTTTGTGTTGATCTTAGGGTGAGTAATATTTGGTTATAACCTAAGAATCTATCCATGAGTGATAACATCTCATGGTTGACAATGAGATAAACTAGTTGTTATACTAGGTAGAGGAAAGTCATCTTTAGTCCAAGATAAATTAGGTTGAAATCCATGCATATGTGGAGTCCTCCTGTTTCTTTTGTGACAGGAATGATGTTAGAGATCCATTGGGGATAATCAATGGGTAAGATGAAGGAAACCGAGAGAAGGTGCTGAAGTTCTTCTTTGACAAGAAGAAGGACAATATGAGGATGCATTTTTCGCAGCTTCTATTTTATGGGTTTGGCTTCAAGAATAGTTACTAAACAGTGGACCACAATGTTTGGGTCAATACTGGCATATTAGCATAAGACCAAACAAAATATTTTCTATAATCCTAGAGGAAAGAAGTGAAAGCTTCTTGTTCAGCAACATCTAAAGATTGACCTATCTTTAGAATGTGTGGGTCATCCTGAGTGTTAATATTGATTTGATGGTCAATTCATTTAACATGGTTTACGTCTCAGAAGGCAATGACCGGTGAATATAAGAATCTTCCGCACCAAGGTAGGTGAGGATAGACTCATTTTCCTAACATTGAATGACGTTAATGGATGGTGTATCATCATCGATCATGTTAGGATACAGGAAGGGAAGAGAAGAGGGAGCCTCGCCATCATGCATTGATAAGTTAGAGGTCCCAGGGAAATGGTGTTCATGAAAAAAAAGTTAGGAGGAATAGATTTGCGGGATATATAGAATCTATGGGTGAAGGGGGTGATATTGGTGGATGGGGTGGAGAAGGTTTATCATCCTCGAATGAGGTCGATGCGGGCCTTCTTAGAAGATGGTTTGGAAAATCCAATACCACTGTAGTCTTTGTGTTTACATGTGGTACATGGGATGACAGTATGATGACCATGTTCATAGAACCCAAATCCAAAGCCTTTCCATGCACAACGGTGAAGGAAAGTGTGGGAAAAGTGGTGGTTGGTGAGAGATTGGAGGTCAGATGAAAATGGTCGTGTTTGGGAAGGTGGCTTGGGTGAATAGGTGGAAGTATCAAGTCCCCATATGTTAAGTTGGTGCAAAGGTGGGGAGGACCATAAGGGAAGACCTCGCCTATGTGATGGTCATAACAAGGATGTTGGCATAGGTTACCATACTCTTGTGGAGTAAGGAATGTGTTTATGTTGTACAAGTGGTATTCCCCCAGTGAGGCGTTGAAAAAAACCTTCTAAGGGATCGGTAGTGGATATGTGTGTAGCTGGAATAGATGAAGTACTAGGTGATTGGGAAGAAGAAGGATGAGTTGGTTGGGAACTAGATGGGTTAGCGGATGGGTCGGCTGCAGAGGCCGTGACAATAGTGGGAATAGAAGAGGTAGGCATGGGTGAGGTAGTAGCGAAACATCGGTGGATGGGGCTGTGGGTGAAGGAGAAGTGGCAGCAATGGTAGATGCCTTAACTGGTATGAGGACATCATTAGGTTGGTACAACATGTTGTAAGTTTTAAATGGTGAAGGGTCAACTAGGATGGTATAGTTATGTCCTTCATGTTCAAATTTACACCTTATTTACAAATGTACAGAACATTGTTTTATGGTCAAACTTGGATATTACGAAAGTGTTTTCCCATAAGGATCATCAATTACACAAGGAGTGAGGAAAGGGAATAAGAAGATGAGCGAGAATAGCAACATTTAGAATTATAGATAGCGAGAATAATTCTTCATGTATGCGAAGCTTGAAAAAGAATTTAAGACAAGATCATTTGCATTGGCTGAATGAGATTAAATTTAAAGACACAAAGTTCCATAAATAACCTTCTTCAGATTCATTCATCAAGGACACAAAGTTCCTTCTTGGTTATACAAGATCGTTGTATTTGCAAAGCCAGACAGTGTATGCGATCGGAGAGACTAACGAATCGGGAACAAAATGATCTTCACAATATTAAAGGAAAACACAGAGATAACAAGAATTAGATAGACAAAGAATGGAAAGCCCTTTTGTATTGATTTCTTTAAGATCTATTTACACTTTCAGCAAATACCCAAGTTCTTCCTCCTTGCGAGAATGGCGTAGAAAGGCCATTATATAGCTTCTGAGATCGAGTTACTCTCGTAACCGTTTCTTTTAACTAAAGAATAGTTAAGGAATGCCAAAGCGCAATGATACCTTAACTAATTACATGGAATACGAAAAGAATGGGAAGAAAGAAGAAAGGGGAGAAGGAGGCGGTGGCGGTCAGTCTTTGAGAGAGGACCCATCGACTTGAAACCGCTGCTTGAATTTCTTTAACGTCTCGGTATGTCTTTGCCACGAGGGACACACCGGCGTTTCATCTTGAAGATGACAATGGATATCTTTGAAAACTGATATAAGCGGCGTCTTGAAAGCTTCGTCTTACGCATTTGTCCTTGAAATTTGATCTTCGGATTGATAGTATCGAGCCACAACTTAAATTCATATTTAGCATATTGGGTAGAGCGGGAAAAACTAAGTATGAATTGCATTAGGTTCACTTGGGACATGTGAGGCGAATGCGCGAAACACTGAGGCTCGATTCGGCGATTCGGGTGAAAGCGAGGAGAAGACGCACAAATGCATTTTGGGACATTTGGGACGAAAAATGCGAAGGCGCGGTTCGGGTGATTCGGCGAAAATGGAAAGTTTGGAGCATTGCATTTTTTTTGGGACATTTGGGACAAAAGTTCGAAGGGCTTTTTACGCGATTCGGGAGTTTCGGCCGAAAATCGTGGAGCGAGCGAGCAATTTGGAACTTTGGGACATTTGGGACAAAAGTTGAAGGGCGTGGTTCGGGCGAATCGGTAGAAAATGGAGCAGAGTGCACTTTAAGTTTGGAAATTTGAGAAATTTGAGACAAAAAGTTTGGCAGTTCGGTGAAAATGGAGCGACGCTTTTTCGGGATTTGAGACAAAAGCTCTGAAGTCAGCGACTCGGAGTTCGGGCGAAAATTGGAAAGCGCACTTTTGAACTTTGGGACATTTGGGACAAGAAAGTGCGTGAATCACGCGGTTCGGGTGTTTCGGCGAAAGTGGAACATCTCGCATGATAAGTTTTGGGACACTTGGGACAAAAACTTCCAGAGACGGGCCGAAAATGGGACAAATTCGGAGGTTTCGGCCGATCGGGAACAAAATGCACTTTCGTACTTGGGACGGGCGGGACAAAAATGTCGAGCAGGCCGAAAACATACAAAATGACCCAAAACAGATTTTCTCAATTTTCACGACTTAGGCACTTTAGAGAAAACACTCATAAACTCAAAATTTTGAAATTTTACTTTATCGAGGCGGGGAATTTTGAGTGGACAACGGTGGCTCCATACAGGGATGACTTGGTATAAATTCTCGGAATGAGACAAGGCAAGAACTTAGACAAACTCGGTGAAGCAGACCAGTGCCTTATCCATTGGGCAAAGGAGTCAAAAACAAACCAATACAGAGGGCAACACACACAACAGAAGGAAAACACACCAAAAAAGTAGAAAAGCAAAAAAACAGCATGAGAATATACAAAGGGACTCCTAGTCACCTATGACTTGAACAACTTCAAATACTGCCCACTATAAGGAAGTGGGAGGGGAGAACCATCCATGTAATCAAGATAGAAAGAGTTCTTACCAGCAAAGTGTCTTATCTTGAAAGGTCCGAGCCACAGGGAATCAAATTTTCCATGGCTGCCACGAGGTTCATGTCTTTTGTCCCATAACAGCACGGTATCTCCAACTTGGAACTCTCTGAACCTAGCTTTCTTGTCAAACAGAACCTTTACCTTCTGCTGGTGAGCAGATATCCTATCAGCAACCTCCAATCTGTCCTCGTTCAGTTTGTGCAGGTACATGATTCTTTTATCCAGAGCATCACTGAAACTAGTATCCTCAATGGCCTTCATCGGAGTGCAGGTGGCGGTTCCCTTATCCTTTGGCAATTGAGCTTCTACTCCATACACCACTTGAAAAGGAGACATTCCAATGGCTCTTTTAGGTGTGATCTGTCTGCCCAAAGAGCATCATAAAGCTTCTTATGCCAGTTTCGCTGAGACTCATTGACCAACTTCCTTATGATAGTCACCAGATTTTTGTTGGTGGATTCTGCTTGTCCATTTCCCTAGGGATAATAATCTGAAGAATGAGCCAGAGAGATGCCATACCCATAGCAGAAATCCATTATCTCAGTTGAGGAGAAGTTGAAGCATTATACATTTCAATCTTGTTAGGTACACCATACCTTACCAAGATGTTCTCTTTGATGAAGTTGCATACCACTTCAGAAGTAGTGCTCTTGACTGGAATAGCTTCCACCCATTTGGTGAAGTAGTCAGTGGCGGTTAGCACATGAGTGTGACCAGCACTAGAAACAGGGTTGAGTGCACCAATGAAGTCAGACCCCACTGTTGAAATGGTTCCTCAATCACAACTGGCTTGAGAGGCAAAGAGGCCAATTTAGGTCTTCCCACAAAGGTCTGACAAGCCTCGCATTTATCCACCCACTTGGATGCATCTCTGAACAAGGAAGGCCAGTAATATCCTCCCCGGAGTATCTTGTGAGCTGTGACTGTTGATGAATAGTGCCCTCCACATGTCTGATCATGAAAAGCTGAGAGCAACTTTCTCTGTTGTTCCTTGTCCACACACTTCAGAAATCTCCCATCTAAACCACGCTTGAACAAGGCATTTTCCCACAGTACATATTGCGCTGATCTCAATTTAACAGTCCTCTTTTCCTTGGTAGTTAAATGAGAGGGGCATTCCCCATAGGTGAGAAAATGGGCGATGTCAGAATACCATTCATCGACTGAACTAAGGAATAGAACAGTAGGAATGTCAGCTTTCTCCTCCAGCAACTCATGTTTGGCTCCTTCAGCAATGAGCTCACAAAGACCTTTTCCACGAACCAGCTTGGTCGGTTTGATATCAATGTCATACTCCTGGACTTTAGCCACCCAGTTTCCTCTCTTGGACCCAAATTCTTGCTGTGTAAGAATTGACTTAACAGTTGTATCTGGAACCAGCACCATAGAGTGAGAGTTGAGGATATAGAAAGCAGGCCTTGCGGCCTTGACTACTGCAAAAGCATGCTTCTCCATCATGGTGTATTTTAGCTCATGATTCTTCAGGATATAGCTCATGAAGGCAATTGGTAGCTCATGTTTATCAGAGTCTTCTTGGGTTAAGACAAGCGGCCGGGGTATTATACGTGGCATAGTGATAGATGATGAAATCTTTCTTTGAAATCGGGACGAGGCCAAAGCGGAGTTTTAGCAATAGCTTTCTTGATACCCTCAAAGGATTCCTTTCCTTCAGAAGACCAACCAAATGTTTGCTTCCCTTTCATCATCTGAGAAATATTCAAAGTTAATTCAGCAAAATCAGGGATGAATCTTCTTAAAAAATTGATCTTACCGAAGAAGGAATGCACGCCTTTTTTACTGGTTGGGAGAGGAATTTCTTTGGATGGCTTGAACTCGTTCGGGATCAATCTTAATACCATCCTTGGAGACGATGTGCCTAATAGTTTCCTTACGTAACACGAGAAGATGATTTTTAGGATTTAAAGAAATCCCATGCTCTCGGCATCTCGGCGAGAACCGTTTCAGGTGGTGAAGTGATCCGCTCTTGTCTTTGAAAACTCTTTGTCGAGTCATCGAGGTATATGACAATACATTTCCCTTTCAAGCTTCCAAAAGCCAGATCCATAGCTCTCTGGAAAGTGGCACCGGCATTAATCAGCCCAAAAGGCATTCTCTTGTAGGCAAAGGTACCCCGAGGAGTAGTGAAGAAGGCTGTCTTGTGTTGATCTGCGATATCGACCTCTACGATTGTATCCGAGAATCCATCAAGCATAGATAACATTTCAGATCACATTCTTGCTTGCAATATTTGATCCATCATAGGCAAGCAAAGGTAGTTATCTTTGAGAGAAGCTTTGATTCGGGTTCTGAAATCAACACGATGCGGATCTCACCATTTTTCTTCCTAACAGGCACTATATTTGCGATCCATGTCGAATGGTGAATGGGAAAAATAATTTTAGCCTTCAACAACTTCTGGATCTCCTGAAAGATGGTGTCAGCTATTTTTGGATTGTACTGCCTCTGCTTCTGCTTGAAAGGCTTAATTCCTGGTTTGAGGGGAATAGAATGCTGCATATCTTTTGGCTTGAAGGCTTTTAGATCTTCATAAGAATAAGCAAGAACATCCTTATACCTCCTTAGAAGATCAATTGCTTTTCTCCTCTCGTCGGTTGTGCAACATTTTCCAATATTTACTAGCTTGGGGTCAGTAGAACTCCCTATATCAATCTTATCATACTCAGCTGATTGCTGAGGTCCAGTAGAAGCTTTAGATTTCACATATCTGTCATGTTTATCAAACAACTCCTCCAAACTCACCAAACCTTTGGGAATCTTGTTTCCTTTGAGTTTAATGCACCCTTCCTGATCTGTTTCTTCTCCTTGGGTGACAGGATGGTCAGAGGACACACTCTCACGAGGCAGGTTGTCACTTCCCTCAAAATACAGTTGTTCGAAATTACCCTTGAGTTCCAGGAAGGAAAGCAAATGCTGGTCATCGTTGAAAACTTGCCAGTTATTGGTATTGTCGGTACACTAGGCGGTGGACCATTTGATAGTGAACTTATCTGAGAGAATTCGGGATGGGGAATCGGTAGTGATCACGAGGCGGCCGGTGAATCAGCCTGCTTTGTTCTTTTCTCTAGGTATTGCTTGATGGAGAAAGCATCAAGGAATTCAATTGAATCCCAAACCTGATTCGGTAATGCTTCAGCCTCCCATTTTTTACCTGAAAAAGGCTTCTGACTTGCTTCACAATCAGCTCTGCATCACCACGAGCCAGAAGATTTTTTACACCTCGTTCTTTGGCCACTTGCAGTCCAAGAATGAGAGCCTCATACTCTGCTGTATTGTTAGTGTTTTCGAACTGCAACTTAAATGAAAAAGGGTGTAGGCATCCTTCAGGTGACACTAGCAGGACACCAGCTCCAGAACCAGCTGAGGAACAACTTCCATCAAATTCTAAAACCCAAACACCATTGGGATCTTTAGGTGATACTTTGGAGGGTTGGATTTCATCAGGGGACAGAATCATGTAATTACCATGACCCATGTCCTCATAGAGTATTTGTGCCTTAGGATCATCCGTTTTCTGCACAATATACTCAGATTGTTTCTCAGGCAGCAGCTTCTTCATGTGTCCATTGACAGGTATGAGTGCATGTGACCAATCCATTTGAATCTCTCCACCCACATCTTTACAGAAGTTCCTACTTAGCAACATTCCATAAGAAGGAGGAATATGCTGCTACTAGGATGGTAGCCAAGACTTTCTTTTCGGGTAAAGCGGCAAAAGCCACTTGTGCATCTTTAATCCTTCGACCAAAGGCACTTCCTTACTTTCCATGGAGTAGCAAGATCCATAAATGCAGTGAGGTCAAGCCTAAAGCATGAGCTACTTTAGCGAGGCATCACGTTATCGAGGCTCGGAATCTATGACACGATTCTTGAGCCTATGGCGGCTATAAGAAGTGTTACATAAAAGGCTTGATTTTGTCACCGGGCGAGGTGGTGCAGCTACTGAGACTAGGCTGTGGTGCAGAAGGAGGAGTGGGCAAAAGGCCTTTAGAGGTGGTCTTGGAATGGGAATTAACAAATTGGATCATCTTGGCAAAAGCTTTGGGATGGGTTTGATAGTATTAAACACGAAATTTGAACCTTGGTCCTTTTTAGGTGATCAACAATATCAAAGGATCCAGAGGTGGATGGACCATCATCATTTGGAATTCTAGGCTTATCAACTTTAGGAGAAAAAGAAGAAGCAATTTTGGTAGCAGGATTGACAGGACTTACCTTTGGTGTAGATGAGGTAGGGATAGGAGATCCTCTTTTTGCAATACGAGGAATAGTTGTCATTGCTCCTTAGATTTCTTCATGGGTGTGTTACTTTCTCCTTACTGTGTATGCATTCTCGAGTCATGACAGACAAATGATTCACTGTTCATGTCTGCTACCACTTCATCATAGTCATCTCCATCATCGATGCCCTCAGTGGTAAAGAAATTAACCCGAGATCCCTCAAGTTCTTCTGCCTCATCATCAAATTCCTCCAGGAACTCCTCACGAGCTTCATCGTCCACATCATCATCTGGCTCTTCAACTTCACAGGTTGCATTCACAGGAACTTTAACAGGAGGTCCTTCAAGTGCTAGTCTTGTGTGAGGAGCAGGCAAATGATTTCTGGGCTGAAAATTTCTTCTTGGAACATCTGCATACGGGGCATGCTGAGCAATTGTTTCTTTATAGCTACTAGATCATTTGCAAGTTTCTGGACTAATGGATCAGTATTGGGTCCAGAGGTGGAAGAGGAAGAAGCAGCAGATTTAGATTTGGGAGGATCTCTTCTCAACTTCCCTGACATGATCAAGTCATCCTCGACACTAACAGCCAGTTCTTGATCCAGAACTAACGTTCAGAGATTAGCCCTTCTTAGAGCATAACTGACTTTGGGCGTTTGAGCATTTAGAAAGAAACATTTTTGAATTTGATCAACCGGTCGAGTATTTACAGGAATTTTGTTGATCAGTCTGTTGAATCGAGCCACAAATTCTCTCATGGGTTCTGATGGATCTTTCTTTATCTGAGAAATTTGGGCAAGCAGGGCATGCACATCTTCTGCCGGCTTGAAGCGGCTTTTTGTTGAGTTCTCATTGTATTCCAGTCGGTGATGGCACCAGCCGGAAGGTGATAGAACCAATCAGCAGCATTATCTTGTAACGTCTCAGCGAAACGGCCCTTGCGAGGCGTCTTCATGTTTGACTCCCAAGACTCCCACATGCAACTATGAAGGCTGCGATGTGTTCATCGAGTGTACTTTGCCATCTCCTTTAAATTTGGGGAAGTTCTTCCGGTTACCTCTAGGTAACTCATGCAAAGGCTGAGTAAGGGCCAGGGGCCCGACACGTTGACCCCATGGCAATTGTGCCGCCATTCTTGGAAATACGGCTTGGAGGAGGCGTAACACCAGCTAGGATCAAAGCTCGTAGATTGGGACTAGCGAGGTTACGAAGGAATACCACCCGTAGGACTTCTATCTTGAGCAGGTGGAGTGCTCGTCGAGCGAGTTCTTCTATTTGAAGGGAAAGGAAAACCTGTTGCTCAAAAGCTGGCGAGAATCTTCGATACGAGGGCCCTTCTCCCTCGAGTGAAAGCGGAGTCGCGAGATCAAAGGATGATCGAAAAATTGCGATCTTGGAATGCGATTTTCCCAGTAGTCGCCAAAAGCTGTTGGTCGTCAAATAGGACTTTTTAGAAGAAGCAGCGGTCGGGGGACAAGAAGTCCCTCCTCTTTAATGGGAGAGGTTCCCTTATTCGAGAAAGCGAACTTATTTACAAATGTACGAGAACATTTTTTATGGTCAAACTTGGATATTACGAAAGTGTTTTCCACTGAGGATCATCAATTACACAGGGGGTGAGGAAAGGGAATAAGAAGATGAGCAGAATAGCAACATTCAGAATTATAGATAGCAGAATAATTCTTCATGTATGCGAAGCTTCAAAGAATTTAAGACAAGATCATTTGCATTGGCTGAATGAGATTAAATTTAAAGACACAAAGTTCCATAAATAACCTTCTTCAGATTCATTCATCAAGGACACAAAGTTCCTTCTTGGTTATACAAGATCACTGTATTTGCAAAACTGAACAGTATGCAATCAGAGAGACTAACGAATCAGGAACAAAATGATCTTCACAATATTAAAGGAAAACACAGAGATAACAAGAATTAGATAGACAAAGAATGGAAAGCCCTTTTGTATTGATTTCTTTAAGATCTATTTACACTTTCAGCAAATACCCAAGTTCTTCCTTCTTTCAGAATGGCGTAGAAATGCCATTATATAGTTTACAGATCAGTTACTCTTCGTAACCGTTTCTTTTAACTAGAGAATAGTTAAGGAATGCAACATTGCGATACCTTAACTAATTACAAGAAATACGAAAAGGAAAGGAAGAAGAAAGCGAATGGGGAGAAGAGAGAGGTGGCGGTCTTTGAGAGGACCCATCGTCTTGAGAAACCGCTTCTTGAATTTCTTTAACGTCTCGGCTATGTCTTTGCCACGAGGACACACCGGAATTTTCATCTTGAAGATGACAATGGATATCTTTGAAAAGCTGATATAACCAGCGTCTGAAAGCTTCGTCTTTACGCCGGTGTCCTTGGAATTTGATCTTCGGATTGATAGTATCGAGCCGCAACTTAAATTCATATTTAGCATATTCGGGTAGAGCGGGAAAAACTAAGTATGAATTGCATTAGGTTCACTTGGGACATGTGAGGCGAATGCTTGGCGAAACACGAGGCTCGGCGATTCGGGTGAAAGCGAGGAAAGCGCACAAATGCATTTTGGGACATTTGGGACAAAAATGCGCGAAGGAACTTGCACTTTTTGATTTGGTTGTGATTCGGCCGAAAATGGAGCAGTTTGCATTTTTTTTTGGGATTTGGGACAAAAGCTCGAGGTATGTGATTCGGGAGTTTCGGCGATCGGGAACATGGAACAGAGCAATTTGGAACTTGGGACAGTTGGGACAAAAATTGCGCGAAAGGGCGGTTCGGGCGAATCGGCCGAAAATGGAGCAAGAGTGCACTTTAAGTTTGAACTTGAGAAATTTGGAGAAAGTTCGAGTACGCGACTCGGCAGTTTGCGAAATTGGAGCAGAGCGCACTTTTGAAATTGGGACATTTGGGACAAGAAAGTGCGAAGTACGCGGTTCGGGTGTTTCGGTGAAATTGGAACATCTCGCATGATAAGTTTTGGGACACTTGGGACAAAAACTTTCCGGCGAGGCCCGAAAAT
Organism: Taxus wallichiana var. yunnanensis; assembly: GCA_018340775.1. Lineage (NCBI taxonomy): Eukaryota > Viridiplantae > Streptophyta > Pinopsida > Cupressales > Taxaceae > Taxus > Taxus wallichiana. Next base: position 55,504,947 of record CM031240.1, on the reverse strand, counting down.
GGGACAAATTCGGGGAGGTTTCGGCCGATCGGGAACAAAATGCACTTTCGTACTTGGGACAGGCGGGACAAAAATGTCCGACAGGCCCGAAATACATACAAAATGACCCAAACACGAGATTTTCTCAATTTTCACGACTTAGGCACTTTAGAGGAAAACACTCATAACTCAAAACGTGGTGAGGGGTGATAATGGAGGCTACTAGTGTGGGGTCGTTAGGTAAAACCTCGATGGATTGCAAAACCTCCATGAGGGCTTGTCGATGAGATTCAGAGGTTTGGATGAGATCGTACAAAGAAATTTTTAGAGGGGATTGGTGTAATTATTTTATCATTGTACGATGGGTGACCCCTGTCGAAATAGGGTATGTGGGTCCTTGAATGGTGATTTTGGGTGTGGGTGCAGATGGTATGTTAGGCACAGGATTAGCGGATGGGCTGGTTGCTTTTGATTTTCCTTTGTCTTTTTAGGGCGCGAGTGGCAACTTGGATCATGTTAATATGAGGAAGAGAGGTGGATGGAGAAGGTATGTCATGAGTAGTATAATGGCATGATGGAAAAAACCTAATGCGAGGGTAAGAACCTTGCAAAATGAGTAGGGCGCACTGGAATTTTGGTGGGGTTTTGGTGAGCTCTCTTATGCGGACCATGTTGATCTCAAATTTTGGAGGTGGATAAAAGGGTTGTGGAGGTGGTGATGTAGGTCACTGAATAGGTAGTGGGCGAGGATGTATGGTGATAGGTGAAGATGGAATAAGGTCCTCATCAAGAAGATCATCGTCGTTGAAATTTTCTTCAGGAGGACATAATTGGAGGAGAACGGTTTTAGAGCCTTACAACCTTCTACATCATGTCCGACACATGATGGTAGGCACAAATTTTAGTTTCGTCAAACCCCTTTGGTTTGGGTTTGAGTGGGTTCTAAGGTCTAAGCGGTGGTAATGTGATGACCGAGGTCTCTAAAAGGTTGGCTAAAATGTTGGCATAAGACCTTGCCAATGGATCACAATGTGAAGTGAGTGTGGGTTTGGGTGAAGGTGTGGATGATTGTGGTGGAAGAGGTGTTATAGGAGGTGGAATAGGTTTGACCACCGGTTTGGTAGGTGGTACTATCTTAGGTTTTGATGGTACTGCTTAGGTAAAGGTGTGGTAGATGAACTAGCAATAGAAGGTGTTGTGGGTTTAACTAACTTTTTGGAGGGTAGTGGGTTCTTGTCCTTGGATTGTACCTTCTTAGGTAAAGGTGAGGTAGGAGTACGTGATGTAGAAGGGAAAGTGGATGATGGAAGATGGCGAGTTAGCCACAATGATAATGGAGGTATAGTAAAGGTTCTTTGGTAGAGGCCAGGTGGAAGGTATGGGTTGAAGAGAAGTAAGTCTCATAGGTAGTGATGGGGTTATGGTAGCTGGTGGGGGTATAGGTGGTAAGAAAGTTGTGGGTGATGATGAAGGTTGCGCAGGTTGATTGGATGTAATAAAGGATCGTGATGAAGAGGCGGGCTACTACACTTTTGATTTTCTTTGGGTAGGAGGTTTCTTGACCAGGGTAGATGGGTGAGGTCGAGGATAGATGGAAGGAGTGAAGGTGACGAGAGGTGTGGTGGGTGAAACTGGTGTGTGTGGTCTAAAAATTTGGGTCCTCTTTTAGGTGGAGGATTGGTTTTTATGTGAGCTTGGGAGGACGTGGCTAAGTCTAATTTGATGGGTGGATGGACAAGGCTTGATGTCGGCATGACACCCAGGGTAGTGATAGGTCTAGAGATGGGAGAATATTTAGGTGCAGGTAGGTTCTTAGGCATAGGAATGGGTTTGGTTATGGTTAAAGGTTTGGATGTAGGAAAGGGTGATGAAGAAGAAGTCATTTCAACAGGCATGGTCATGGTTTATTTGGTCACTTGAAATACCTTTGGATAGATCGTGGAGGTATTAGTAAGTGACATTTGCATTTGGGTTGAAAAGGGTAACGAAGGTGTCCCCAAAGCATGGAATTATCAATGTAATCCAAGTGGTTGGCCAGGTGTGAAAATGGTACCATTATAAGAGGAGATGTTGTTGGTTTAGTGGCAATCCCTGTAAAATATGTCTCGTGAGACCGGGAACCGATTAGCCTCGAGAATTTGTAGGTAAAATATCCGATAGCAGATCAACAGGATCCTAGAATGCTAATGGGGAATTGTCACCAATAGGAAATGACACGTCTAAAGGATCCCCATGGGTAGGAGAGACGATAGGTGGGGTGAGGTAGATTATTCTTTCGGTGGAGAAGAAAGTGAGGATGATTCTCCCGTGGGTCGGAGAATTAATACCGTTGATCTTTCATTAGGTTGCGAGGTAGATGGTGAAATAGCATCGATATAAATTATGGACTCCTCTGTGGGTGAAGGGGGAGATGAAGGGGACTCCTCTATGGGTGAAGGAGTAGATGAGATTGTTACAAATTAATAGAATCTAATGTGGAATAATTCCTCAGAATCACAATAATAAGAAGTATGAATAGAATTACATAAATGAAAAATGCACAACACGAAGACAATATTTAACATGGTTCACCCAATGTGGGCTACATCCACCAAGAACACTTGCTTACATTTTATTACAAGCCAACGATCTTCACGGTTGCGATAATCAGATCTTGTTTGGAGCTGCACTCAATAAACCCTCTCGAATTCACACACGAATTCACATACACTATTCACCTTCTCAAAACACACTCTTATAAATCATATGTATGTCCATCTATTTATAAGTACATCAATAGGTAGTGAAGAGGAAGTTTTACAAAACAATGGGTACTAAAAACCATGGGCCCAAAAACAGCCTATAACGATTTACCCATTACCCATGGGTTAGTAAACCACCCATGAAAATTTGCTTCATGGGCTTCGCCCCTGAGCCCCCATTGGGGGCTTCACCCCCAAACCCCCTTGAACCGCTCACCGGCGAGCGGGACCGCCGTAAAAATATCCGAGTGTAACACATGGAAGGTGTACCAAACTCTAACATGAAAATAGGTGCCACAAACATAATAGAGATTGGCTCCTCCATGGGTAGAGGATCTCATTCTAGAATCTCCTCAATAGAGGGGATATGAGGAAATTGAGGAATGGTTGGTATGACTTCAAAAACAACATGAAATTCATGGAAATTGTTGTCATTGGTTGAAGGTTCACCATTTTGATTAGATGATGGTGTATGGTTAGGGAATGACTTCTTATAGATATGCAAGTTTTTATTTTCCGGTGTGTTTAAGTTTTCCAGGATGAGATCTCCATTATCTAACATTTCTGGAAAATGTTTTTGAAGGTTATGTAATTACCATCGCTATGGCCTTTGACATGATGATAGTTACAATAATCATGTTCCTTATACCATACAGGCATAGGACAAAGCGAGGGTCAAAACTAGTATGTGGTTTTATAGGTGGAAGTGTAATGGCTCCGACCTTAAGAAGCTTTTCTAAGACTAAAGAATAGGGCTCTCCAATTGGAGTGTACTTTCATTGTTCCCATCGAAACTGAAAAGTTTGAATGGGAGAAATATTGGAGGAAGGTTTTGCTTGGTTAGATGGATGAGATGGGCCAGCTTTGAGAACTACCACGTTGGAAGATCCTTTGGATTTTGAATAATTGTTTTGGGGATTTGAATATGAAGAGGCATCATTTGATTTGACGCGGCATTTTTTTTTACAATTGAATTTTCTTCTCTTCAATGACATGAATTTCCAATTTTTGCACCATGGTAAATGCTTTGTCAAAGGTACAGAAGGTTTGTACTTGTAGAGTTGGTGAGATGTGCTTGGCACAAGCTCTAGTGAACAACTCTATAAGCTTAGCTTGAGGTAACTGGAATGTTAATTGGTTGATAAGGCTTCACCAGTGAGTAATGAAATCTATGATAGATTTGTCGTCATACTATCGTGTTGAGTATAGGTCATTCATGGTGACTTTTTTTACGACATTGATTGAGAAATGGTCTAAGAATGCTTGAGCCACTTGGTTAAATGAGTAAATGGAATGTTTGGGTAAACCACTATACCAATCTAATGCGGGTCCTATCAAGGACATGGGGAATGTCCATAGGAGTAAAGCATCATCATGGGAAATTAGATAGCACCCATGTTTGAATGACCACAAGTGTTTTTGTGGGTCTTCTTTACTGTTGAAATGGTTGAACTTGGGAATTTCCCAATGTATAGGGTATGGGTGAATGGGGATAGATGGATGAATAAGATCATTACATATTTTTCATAAGTTAAGGAGTTATGAGAGATAAAAACTGATGCTTCTAATGTTTGCATCTTTTCCATCATCATCTTAATGAGGTCATTGGTGGGTTGTGACAATTGAGCACCCCCGTGGTATAAGGAGGTTGATGATGGATGTATGATGTGGATGGCATCCTAGTATATGGTGGTGCTTGAGTATGAGAACTGTGAAGGGGGAATAGATGCAGGCGGAAGGTATCCTAAATAGGTGATAGATGAGATTGGGGGTTGTTGGTGATATGTATAAGTAGGTGGGGTAGTTATAACGACTCTTGTGGTAATTAGGGGTAGAGACTATGGGATGGAAAGGATGAGGTTTTGGAATGGGGTATGGGTTACCAACACCATGGGTGGTTACGATGTAATTGGTACATATGAGGTAAAGGGTACAGATGGGGCTATGCTTAAGGTAGATGACGAAGGAATAGTTGACACTACAGTGCAAAAAAATGCTAGAGGTGTAAAGCTTAGCTTATAGAGGATGTGGGGTCTAGTTGAGACACCACATGTGGTAAGGTGGATGAAGGTAATGTCAAGCTAGTGGTAGCTGATGCGGAAGTGGGGCGAGGGCAGGAGGGATAGACACATGCATACCGTATACCAACTATCTTGAGGAGTCTCGGGTAGATGAGTGGGTGAGATAATATTGCGGGACACCAAGATTCGGTCATGGAGTCTTACAAAATCCTCATCGCCGATACTAATGGTGATGAGATAGGTTGGATCCATATGTAATAGGATGGAAGGTGGTGATGGGCTAGGTGGGAGCGGCTGAAGGCTAGTGTGAAACACAAGGGCATTGGCTTGGCTGTGAGTCAAAACCATGTGAATTAGCATAGACCTGGTAAACTATTCTCTGTAAATGACACAGAAAAACAACAAAAATGGAGGAGAATAGATTCTCGGGAGGTGAAACTGGTCGGTGTTTTAATTAAAAATTAAAACAAAGGAACTAACGATGGTTAGGTTAACTCGATGATGGTTACAAGGTGACCAATGACAGTTAGGGAAACCGATACTGATTATTGTGGGAAATCAATAGTTTTTCAAATGAGGCAAAAACTGATGAAAATGAAATAAAGAAGTTGTATTTGACTGTGATTTTAAAATTTTGGGGGTATGATGATGTCTTGAGAACTTAAAAAAGAATAGAAGATGTGATGAATGCTATTTTTGGTAGAATGACCAAAAGAGCTAGAAACTAACAATGGTTAGGTAAACCAATGACTAGTATCGGATGTAAAGCGATGGCGGTCGTTGGAGTGACGCCAACCACTGTCAAATTTGAAAAAGTGAAGAAAAATTGATTTTTGTGAATTAAGTCAGATGAAATATCAACCAAAAAACTGAGTATGATAATAATGGATCCTGACACACTCAGAAATAGTCAGAATACACCAACTATGATGGTAGAGTGTGAAAGGAAGAAGAAAATGAAGAATGTAACCTCACAACTCAAGAAAAAGCTAAGAAAAACACACAATCCTATAAGTGATTTTTATGTTTTAGCTTATGCTATTTTAGACTGACTTTGTGAATCAGAATAGAGTTTTTGGTTGGGAAGGTGTCCTATGAAGAAGTAAGATCTAAGGGTGGTTTTAGGTTTTTTTGGTGGGGGTGGTCCTTTCTATGAGTTAATGACTAGACAGAGAAACCAACTAGGCACCCACTGTCAATCCTTTGATCATGTGATTGTTGACAACTTCTTCCAGGTAAGGTGTTGTTTAAGAAGATGTGTGAATTTTTATTTGTGCAGTTTGGCAAAGAGAGAGAGAAGATAAAGTTCTCTACGATTCAATTATGTCAACCATTAGCTGGGCATGAATTCCAGCATATAGGTTGCCCTCAGTTTTAATGTGAGCTAAAAATGCAAGCATAGAAGTATGAAATGCAAGTATTTTAGAACCCAAAATCAAAATGTGATATTCGATGTAAACAGAGAGTGAATAGGAAAGAGAATGAATTTCACTAATGTGGATGCAAGAAGAAAAAGAATGATTCTTTTTAGTCCTGAAATACAAATGTCACTTAGAAAAATAGAAGAAAGAGAAGATTCCCAGGAGAAGATTTAATGTTGACTTCCTTTCAAAAATTAAATAAACATACAACAATTCCCTAAGAATGAATGAATGCAAGGAACCCTAGATGGGTCCCACCGGGTGTGCCAAAATGTTTCACTAGATTCTTAACAAGTTAATGAAACAGATAGAGGGTAACGGTCAAGGAGGAATACATGTTTGTGATGTCGGTTGAAGGTTGTGTGCATGTTCGATTTCTGATCTAATGTTGATTGCGAGAGCTCCCTTTTGGCTAGGAGGAACTACTTGTAAAATGAAAAAAATACCACCAGATAGAGTTAAATAAAACAACGAGTGGACTACCTAGCAAAAGCTAGATCCAGGAAGCATGATGCTTCTTGAACAGGTTGTCAATCCACTTTTATATAACAATATTAATGTTATCCAAAATAAACATGAAATAAAAATCTTATTGGAATTGAAATGATTTAGGTATCTCATGTAAAAAAAAATAAGAAAGGTTAGATAAAAGGTGATTGAGGTCAAAGCAGTCAGGTGATGGGCGGTATTGGGTTGCAGGTCTGGTATAGGCTCTGTGTAAGATTTGGTAAAGATTAGGAGTGATTCTAGGCTATTAGGGAATGGGTATGAGCTCATTGGTCTGAGGTATGTTGTCAAACACAATAACCGACGTCGGATGTGTGACCAATTCTGGTTTTGTAGGATGACTGACATCGGTTGGCTAACCGGCGTTGGTAGAGGCAGATTAGTAAAAACATCTTAGAAACTAGTTTCCAAGCTCTGTGATTTCTTGAGAGGCTAGAAATGGTGAAGGTGAGGTCATAAAATGGCCTTAGTGACTCAGGGATGACTAGGAGAGGGTGAAGATAGGTGAAAGGGATAGATATGGTAAGGTGATAGGTTGGTGGGAGGAAGGAGGTGTACGGATGTACAAAAAAATAAATTATTGAGAGGAATGATGATCTTACTGAAAGAAAATAGAGATAACTGAAGAGATGTTAGGTACTTACTGAAGAATGGGTCTAGAGAGTGTAGGTGATGAAAACAATGATGGAAGAGATCCGAAGAGAAGGGATGTCATGTATGTGTCGTGGCGTTTGAGCCTCTGTGCTTCTCTGTGTGAATCTATGATCATGAAGAAGGTGATGGATGTTGATGGTTGTTGGTAGTGCTCTCGGGTGCTTTCCTTTGCTTGAGTGCTTCAAAATTCAAGTGCTCCAAGTCTCTATTCGTGTGAGATCCTGAATCGAATGACCAACCTCAAAGAAAGGATTTTGGAAATTTATTTAACCTAACCAACGATGGTTAGGGGACCAATGTCGGTTGAGGTATAACTGGCGTCGGTTAAGGTGGGAATATCTAGGTTGGCCAAAAATAGCCTAATTGTTGCTATTTTTGGTGTGGTCTTCAATATTCATCGAGTCTCAAGTGATAGATCACGAAAGGATGAGTAAGATTCCTCTTAGGTTTGTTAATAGGAGTTAAGTCTAGGTTTATACTAAGTCCTAGTTGGTTAGGATAGGATTAGACTTGGTCTTAGGTCATTAATGGGGTTTGAGTGGGTCATGGAGTGAGGTGGCTAGGTGAGTTGGCTGGGTGAGGTGGTCAAGTGAGGATGTTAATTAAATTAATTAAGGTAATTAATTCAATTAATCATGTGCACTTGTGGGATATGGATAGGTAAGGTATGGTTAATTTAATTTAAAATGTTTATAAGGGTAGTATGACCTAATTTTGGTGTCTATAAGATCCTCAATTATAGTAATGGTTTATTTTTGGTTTGATTAAGTTACATGCTCAATACACTTCAAACTATTTATTTTTACAAATGGACTTGGACATTGCCATGGTATTGGTAGAATATTGAATTATTAAAGTGTGAGTATCAATGACATTCATCACTTTTTGGTGTAGTTCCTAGGGAGATCAAAGTTGTTATCAAAGAAAAAGGTATTATCTTGTGTGATTTTTGATAATCTATTAAATTTCCATTTCTTTTTCTTTTTCTTTTTCCATAATATTTCTTTTGGATATAATGGTCTTGTAGTGACAACAAGTATCCTTTTTGTGCTTTTAGAGTATGTGGAACATGATGATCACATAAGAACTTATAGTTATGGAATTGTTAATTATAATATTAAACATATGTTTATACCTAGAGATCATGGAGGTAGATTTGTAACAATAAACCTGAATAACCAACCTCAAAATTTACTAGTGGAACTAGTTGAGGAGCCGAGAGAGGATGAAAGATGGAGTAGAAAACCTTAATGGAGGGAATAATTGTGGTACACCACCACGTAGGACATTCAATTATTCTATAGAATTGGACCCCAATGATCAAGGTCCTATGAAAAATATATCCCCTTGATCTATCTATGTTCGGGGACTTAGTGTTAGAAGATCCTAATCAATTTTTATTTGAATTCAAAGTACTATGTCAAACCTATGATTATACTTTTGACACTCAAAAACTGAAGTTGTTTCTATCAACCTTGAAATATACAACAATGAGATGGTTCATAGGACTAGCCCCGACCTATGATTATACTTCTGACATTCAAAACTGAAGTTGTTTCCCTCAACCTTGAAAGATACAACAATGAGATGGTTCATGGGACTAGCCCCCAACTCTATCCATACTTGGGAAGAGATGGAAACATTTTTTTATTCAAGTACCAAGATTAATATAGGGTTAGAGACCATATGGAGGAAATATTTATCATCCAATAAAAGGAAGATGAAAGTGTAGAAGATTATCTTGATCGTTTTCTTTTTCTTCATAGGAGGTGTGGCATGGGCCTAGACATTACTATTTTGAAAATAATATTTCTCAAAGGATTGGATGATGAAACTCAAGAGGCTTTTAAGTTAATGGGAAAGGGAGATATGAACAAACTCAAGTTTATAGATATTATTGATCTCTATAGGAATTATTCCGAACTCACCCAAATCTACATAAAAATATAGGAAAATATTGTCAATAGAGATATATCCAAGCTAAGAAAATAAATTACAAACCTAAGAATGGATCTCTTGGTACAACTAAATACAACAATAGATAGAGAAAAAGCCAAGAATTTTGAGCCATTGTTCATATATTGTCCTAGATGTAGAGATAAACATGGACTTAAAGATTTCCCATTAGATAAAACCAATGTTTGTCTCGTTTGTGATTTGAAACATGCAACTGATCAATGTGGATTATTTCCCTTTCTTAAGAACCATTTGAAACAAAATACACAAAATGAGCTAGAAGTTAGCTATGTAGCACAAAGGAAAGGAGGAAATTTTATTTCAAATCAAAACCAACAATATGCTCCAAGGACCCAATGGGTTCCTAATCAATGGAAAACTCCATGGCCCCATCCTCAATCTTGGAATCAACATGTTTAAAATAATGGAGTCCACAACCATGAAATATGTAACCAACATTTTATCAACAACCATGGACTCGAACCAAAAAATTTCACCACAATTCCAACAATTTAATCCTCAATATCAACAACAATAGAATGCTCATCAAGGTGTTGGTCAACCATTTTACAATCAAAGGAGGACACAGGGACAACAACAAGCCTTGTTAACTAGACCAACTACTTCCACTCAAACTGAACAACCTGTCTAGACTCAAATTCCAACACAAACTATTACTAATCCAAAGAATGCTAGGAAGGAAATCAAGCATATACTGTTGAAATTGAGAAGATCCCTATAATAAATTCCATTGATTGTGATAACGTATTACTATTATCAAGTAAGATTGTTTCCAAACCTTCTTTTCTAACCATAAAAGAAGTTTTAGAAGAAAAGGAAGAAAAAAATGAGACATAAACCAAACCTACTTTCGAGAAGGTGCCGGACGCACTTCCAATAACACCATTCCCAGCTAGGTTCTTAAGAAAAGATAATACTCCCAACCAAGAGGGTCTTGAATCAGATCTGATTCAAGGATTGAAGAAATTAAGTATTGGGATTCCCCTTTTGCAAGCTCTCGAGAGATATTCGGAATTAAACAAAAGAATCATTTAGCGTGCATCAAAACTCCAGGAAGAAAGAGGAACCAACCAAATACTATTCCATTTAATGGTAAATCAGCCAATGTGTTGGAAGGAAAATAAATTCCCACTGAATATGGTGATCTTAGAAGCCCTATAGTCACAATTTGTATTGACAGTGTGAAAATCCCAAATATTTTGATTGACTAATGTGTTGCTATAAATTTCATGACCACTTATACCTTATCAACATTATCCCTACCCGATTTTAGGTAACTCATGTGGTCTTACAAATGGAAGATCAATTTTTAGGGAAGCTAAAAAGATTCGATGAAATGTTTTTTTGTAGTGAAAATTATTGGTTTCCACCAACGGTCATGGGGCTAAGCCCCTCCTTCTTGGGTATGGGGAGGATCCCATTATTGAATGTAAACTAACTAAAACTATGGGGTGGTTGTTAGGTCAAGGATCACATAGGAATACTCCACTAAACTTGTGGTAAAGTGTTTGTATAATGTACAAGGGAAGAGTTTTCTTGGGAAATGCATAAAGGGAGTAGGAAAAATAGGGAGAGAGGGTTAATGTTGTGATTAGGAACTAGCATATTCTCACCAACAATAACTAGATTAGGTCCATATTCAATTAGAAGAACACAAAATGTAAGAAACAACAAGACTAATAAACTAGAGACACAAAGTTCTACATATCCATTAATCAAAGACACAGTTCCTTCTTGGTTGTACAAGATCACAATGCTTGAAAAGTTGGAGAGTATAGAGGATAGAGGAACATAGAAAAGGAGATAGAGGAAATGTATCTTTTATTTCTTGATGTAATATTGATATGAAGCCCAATAACTTACAACAATATATAATTTCCAACCCCCTGGAACAGAGAATCCATTCAATTTATATCATTTCAAAATGCCTTTTCATCTCCCTACACATGAATTTTCACCTTTCCTCATCAATTTTGACCTTTCACATTCCTAAGGAATAAAATTGATCCTTTTTATTATTAATAAAAAAAAAACTCTTACAATTCCAGATTAATGGTCACTTAAGTGAATAAGACAAAATAGTGAAAAAGTGCATTCTTAATGAAGAATTATAATATGGAGAGAGAAGAAAGAAGACAGAGAGAGGAGGGTTGATTAATATAATGAAGATGAAGCTTCTAATAGATCATGAATGAAGTTCCTTTCCCTCAATCACTGTTGAATTAGAACATTGATATTGTAAACTCTTTCTTCTCCGAGGCATAGGAACCTTCTAGGGTATTGAATAAGTGTTCAAAACCAATGTAACATTCCCATTTTAAGTCTTTAAAATCAAGAGAATTTTTATTTTTTAATAATGTTCACTGTTCTAAATATAGTAATATTTAGAACAAACATTCCATGCCAATAAAATTCAATGGATAAACACATGCAGCTGTAATGACTTGGTGACTCACTGATCTATTCATTCCATAACTCGGTAAGCTACCGATCTATTTATGTTATCTTATGTATTGAATACATATTGTATACTTTGTCATCCTACCCTACACTGGGTACTAAGTGATCTGTTTAAAGAACATATCTAAATATCTGTTACCAATATTCATCTGATATCACGTTGTTTTAAACTTGGTGACATAGGACAATGCAACCAGTAGTTTGCGATACTTTGGCCAAAGATTTATAACATATTGTGTATGTCACTATTCCTAGACGACATACTCGTCATTTTGGAATACGTCCTTCACCTCACTCTTCTATTATCATGATTGGTCTTTACTAACTACCGTCAGTCCACTTGTTCCAGGTTTTACCCTAGCCCTAGATAGAAACATAACCTATTATAGGAAGATGCTCACAAAGGCTTAGGGTAGATGGGCATACTCATTTGACCTAAGTCATTCGAATGTGCAAACGTACCTTAGCCTTTGGAAGCTAATTCCTATCCTAAATATGCTCCTATCCAGACCTAGAGAGAAACTAGGTTCAAGTCCAAGTTCCAGATGTGTGTAGATCTAGATGATCAATGTGGAAGGGTGATGCCACATGTCAACTACAATGTTGTATTCTCGAGAAGACCCAAGCCTTCTCAAAAGTACAGCCCTATAGTTGGTGTGTGCCAACATCCTACAGAAACTGCCTCATTGAGATGTACATACCCCCAAGGAGATTGTTAATACATTATTAGTTTGGATTAAAACCTAATTACATAACCCTGCCAAACCCTAATCCAATGCTCAATAAGTTCTTCCTAAATTTTCTTCATTTAGCCCACTAAGAACTTCGTTATTTTCATAGTCGCTTTTAATAATTGATCACATAGTTAAACTGTCAATTAACCGTAACTATGCAGCGTTATAATATGTCTTATTTAAAAAGTACAATAAATTTTTAGAAAGTTCAACGCCAGAATATATCCAATATAAGGTAGACTTCATACAAAATGAAGTCTAATAAATTGTAGTCATACTTGCAAACCTTTTTGGTTTATATTCCATTAAGAAAGAGAAAGAGTCTTTCTCCACATGTTACGTGTTAGGGTTTATCCTACCCAATGTCCACATTTTCTTAATGTATGTTCATCACACATTACATTACTATGTTATATAGTTTAGATAATGAATATCATATTCTGTAACTTAACAAGCTGCATCACAAGTAGGGAGATTGAACTAAATCCCTCTATCCAACTTATGAAAAGATAACCAATTAACATAAAAATAATATAAAGAATATCAACAAGATAGAATCCACCTCTTCCATACAAGTACAAAATTATTTACACACAAAAATGCATTTAAACTCTCAACTTTCAATTTATCTTATAACTTATACATTTACAAGACTTATGCATTTAGGTATACTGCATAACAACCGTCTTCATTATAAAAGAATACTACATTTATTTTTTCAATACAATCTCAAGAATGAATCAGAATTCTTCACAAGGAATCAGATTTAATTCATCCAATGCATCATATAAGTTTTGCCTTCTTTTATCACTTACGAAGTCCATCTACAAAAATTTCTAGCATGGGTCAGTTCAATGAACTGAGCATGATAAGCACTAAGCCTTAAAACAAGGTGCATTCCAATAATTGTTCCATTAAAACAACTCTGCTTTAATGAGACAATTATGACATCATAAATATCAATATAAGTAATAGCAAATGGAAAAGAAGTACATTTAACCAAATGAATTCACTTCCAAGAGAGGAATGAAATATAATCCACTATATCTACCTTACAAAATTAAAGTTTAATTGATCCTATCAATTATCTTTAAGCAAACAACAAATCATATCATCTCATTGTTCCCAATTCTATCATAATAGAATACAACATTTATCTTTGCTTTAACCAAAAGAAGGGTTTAAAGCATGGTTCTCATTAGGGTGATTCATCTAACTCCTAAGCAAAAGTAAAAGAAGAACCATTACAAACTATGCTCAACACAAGACATCCGAAAAATTGAAACAAATTCATAACATGAATTAACAATTTCATTTAAAGGACAACTACCTTAAATTTTAACATTTAAGATATTCATTAGAACAGAATCCCATTTCAATCCAAGAAGGAATAGAGAATCAAACAGTCTACCTGCAAGTCTAAATCTACTTCCACATGTTATAAGTTAACATTTAAAGATCAAAAACCAACGTTCACAAATCAAGGTAGACTTATATAGGAGTTAATCTCCACTCGAGTCCATCTAAGGAGGATCCATAAAAGATAGAGTGCAAGAGACAAAACTTACTCATCACAAACCAAACAAAGCAAAGCCTTGTCAAACAAATAGTCTACCAAACAAGCTTACATTTTTAGTTCAATAAAACTGAATAATCTAATCTCTTCCTACATCATTTCTACAAATGATTTGAACAAGGAAGACCAAACAACTCATAAAGAAATCTCCATTTCATAAGAGAATCAAAATAGAAAATTTCAACCAATGAACTTATCCTAGCAATAGAAAGAAAGGGATCTTAATTAGAAAATGATCTAATCAATAATTCATTTTATTGTACTAACAAATGAATTTCTTTTAATTCAAACATAGAAATTCATAAGCTAGTTCCTAAGAGAGAGAACAAAATCAACTCACAGTAAGAAGAAAGCACACTGCCATTTTCCTTACAATTATTTACCTTCAATAAACACAAGTTTCAATTCCAATCTTATAATGAAATACGCATAACAATCCTAAAAACAACATTATGTTCCAAAGGAATCACATTCCTTTCTTTTAAAAATATACAAGGTTTATTTACTATATCCAACAAGAAATAGAAAAACAAACCGATCAATAAGCTAAACATGTTCAGAGTATCAACAAACTCAAAGACTAAAATCCCATTGTCAGGTTTCAATATTGCATTACAAAAGAGTAATTAGTTCTGAATTAATAAGCACTAAATACAAAAACAATCTAAACATAGACAAAGTAATCCCACCATAACAATTCATAGCACTAAAGTAATAAAATCTTCTTTTAAACGAAACCTAGAGCTTATTTTAAAAGATCTGAAGACGTGGGTTTCCACAAAACAAAGGGGAAAAGAATACCCCCGATAAAACGCCATTGTCATCTCAGAAAAGATGAAACATTTCTCAAAAAGTAATTACCAAATCCATTCATCAAACAAAGACATTTTTAGTTAAGATCTCAAGAGTTTACCCAACAACTCAACCAACTATTCTCCCAATTTTCTTTGAGCAATAGTTCAACAAAAGAGTTATAAGTTTTTAAATTTTAATACAAGTAAAACCCAACTCAAAATACCCGAACAGAGTCGAACACAAAGTCTCAACAAAAGTTCAGAGCTACACAAGTCTCTAATCACAGGTTTAGGGCAACATGAAGTTCCCATTCCAGCTTATATTTTAAACAAGAAGTCCTAATACCAACTCAAAATGAAACATGAGCTTCAACAAGAGTTCAGAACTATACAAGTAACAAAATACGAGTACGGTGTAAAACACAAACCTCCATTAACAATCCATATTTTCACAAGAATAAAACATGGGTACAGAGCCACATATGGGCTTCAACAATAGTCCCAAGTTACCCAAGATTCCCAAACATAGGTCAAAGCATCAAGAACCTCCATCACCAGCTTTCATCAAACACGAAACCAAGAACAAGATCCAAACCAAATACAAGCTTGATTACAAGCTCAAGAAAAACACAAACTCCAACAAGATCAGATGGAACTCAAGGTTCCCATATAGTTCAAAATCCACATATTGCAATGAAGGTCAGTTCCAACACAACAACCTCAAATACAAATTTTAGAAATGGAAAGCAGAGCTACTAATACAAGTTTCGCATGCATGTATCACTATTAAACTATCACAAAGATAGTTTCAAAACCAACATTATTTTTTCCATGGATTTATATCCAAGATAATAGAGATTATAAAACCCAGCAAACAAGTAACCATATAAAACATGCATGCCAAGAATCTCAAAAGAGCATAATCGTTTTAATGAAACATTTAGAAGAAAGCAAGATATCTTAAAGATTAGAGCCTATCATGCCTGATAGTGCTTCTGCCAAATCGAAGGATACCTCTAGTTGAGCTCATAACTTCTTCTCTTCTCCACGAAATATCAAACAACCATATTCTTTTTCCACATCATCTCTTATACATCCCACGAACCAAAAATAGGTCTAAGACTTCAAGAATATCCATTAAGTGTAGTTCAATCTTCTGGTTGAAAAATCGAGAGCGTGCATAGAGAAAAAATCACAGAACATGCAAGGTGAAACAACCCTAGACAAACCCGCTTGCATGCCTTCCAAGATGGTTTGTGCATGAAAACTAAAAACAATAAGTTTCATTAATTCTAATTTTCCCGCCTATCCTTCCTTGCCACCGCCTTCCAAGTCTGGTAATTGCCAAATCAAAATTAACATGAAATTCCATTTTAGTGATACTTCCACATAAGCCTCGCCAAGTCACTAGCCCCTGCCAAAACTGGCAGTACCCTATGCATTAAAAACCTTATCAATAACATAAATTTCATAGGAACCATCACCCTTAATGCATGTGACCACCTAATTCCCCTTTCATACCCATTAGTTTAGGATAGATCAAATTTCTTAGGTTAGACCCTAGGTAGTTTATAATATATACCTTAGGATATAACCTTAACAAAAATTCCACCATAGGTCTTAACATATAGCCTAAGGTAGTTTCCACATAGGTTAGATTAACTCACAACATAATAGTTTTAGGCATTAGGTTAGATCATCATAAAACCTTATAGTATTAGGTTCTAGGTTAATTTTAATAGCCTAGTAACCTTTCCATATCCTTTAGCACAGAGCTTAGGTTAGGATGCCAATCAACCAACAAAGTAGAATAGGAAGCTTTAGGTTAGAATAAGAATTCTATTAAATGACATAGATTAGGTAGCAAATATTCTTACCTAGCTTAGGATTTCATAGGATAGTCCTTTTTAGGATCCCGAATCCTTCCTATGTCATGAACATGTTGTATTTTCATGTTCGTCAGTAATGTCCTGCCATGATCGATCTCCAAGGACCCAAGCACAACATACAACTGAATGGAAATACGTTCACACAAAAATCAAAGAACTTGTAACAACAAAGTTCAGTCAATATGTCTCTTAATTCATGGAATGTCAATTTACCATTTGTTCAACAGAGTAGATTTAAAACATTCCTTGGATCACTGAAATTGATCCAAGGATGAGTCAGATTAATAGATAAGTTTACAACTCTTAAACCAGATTGCAACTCACCTACAAGAAGTGAAAAATGGATTCAAGGAAGCCATTCCAATTTAGTCAAAGGATCTTAAGAATAGAAATGATTTGTCCATATCAAGCATGATCTCCAACAATCAAAAGAACATATCTTTATAAGGAAAATCACATGTCAACACTTGAAATGCAAAGGAGGAAAATAACAACTGTCAAGGGTGTTACATGCTTCCCTCCTAAAAGAATCATCATCCCGATGATTACCTCTTTTAACAATTTACACCAAGGACAATCAATTCATTCACTTCTCTTATCCTAAGTCAAATATACCAAAATCTTATAGTTCCAGAAATCAACATTAAATAGTTGTTTATTCAAATCAAATAAATATCTACCCAAAACTGGCATACTTATTGTCATATAAAGATAAAATCATAAATTTTTATCAATCAACAAAATCAATTTTGTTCAAATAGATATGGAAAAGTAGTTTTCATATCCTCTAGATTTTCCCAAGTTGCACTCTCTTCGTTAAACTGGTCCCACTGGACCTTACATTGACTTATTTCTCGATTTCTTAAATGCAACTGGTGAGTTTCAAGCACTCATATGGGTTTAACCATGATTATTCCTAGGTCTTGGACCTGCAAGGAATTCCAATTTAACACATGTGATAAATCTGAAACATATTTCTTAAGCAAATAAATATGGAAAACATCATGCATTCGTGACAAAGTAGGTGGTAATGCTAAATGATAAGCTACATGGTTGATTACTTCAACTATTTCAAAAGGTCCCACATAACGTGGTGATAACTTGGCAGCCTTGCCAAAAGTTATAGAACTCTTTTTAGTTTAACCCGAAGAAAAACCTTCTCACCAAGTTCAAATTTCCTATCAACCCACTTTAAGTTAGCATAACTCTTTTGCCTATCTGCTTCTTTCAAGCATTCACGAATCATTTTAACTTGTTGTTCCATTTCCGTAAGGATTTCAGGTCCAATTACCTCTCTATCTTCTATGCTATCCCAACTAATAGGGGTTCTACATTTCCTTCCGTAAAGTGCCTCAAAAGGTGCCATCTTAAGAGAAGCATGATATGTATTATTGTATGCGAATTCAACTAATGGAAGATACTCTTCCCACTTATATTATTGATCCATGTAATACATTCATAACATATCTTCTAAAACTTGATTTACTCTTTCAATCTGCCCATCTATTTCTGGATGATATGTAGAACTAAAATTTAGCTTAGTTCTAGAGCTGCATTAAGTGTTTCCAAAATCTTGATGTCATTCTAGGATCTCTATCGAAATGATTAACTCAGGTACTCCATGTAATCTGAAAATTTTGTGTACAAATCTTCTTGCCAAAATAGGAGAATCATCCTTCAGATTTCTAGCAATAAAATGTGCTACCTTTGTTAGTTTATCAACAACTACTAAGATAACATCATGCTTATTTCTCGACATAGGTAACCCTTGTACAAAATCCATGCTTATTACCTACCATTTGTATTGTGGTATGCTATGAGGATACAACAAACTGGCTGGGTGCATATGTTCCGCTTTAACACGTTGACATTCAAGGAAATGTGTCACAAAATCAATAACATCCTTTTTCATTCCTTTCCAGAAATATTGTTGTTTTATATCAACAAGCATCTTAGTAATGATAGGGTGTCTAGAAAAAGGTGAATTGTGAAATTCGATTAATAATTTCTTTCTCAAATCATTAAGAAAAGGTACATAAACTTGTTTTCAAATCGTAAGATTCCTTCTCTATCAAAGTGAAAATATTTATACCTCAAATCATTAGAATTTGCAGCAAGTGCTACTTTTACTTGTTGAAAGTAAGAATTAGATTCCATAACACTTTTTACTTCATCCTTAAACTGAGTTCTAAGTGTTATAAGAGCATAAATGTGCTTCCTATGACTTAGAGCATCAACCACTCTATTTTATTTTCCTTTAATGTAACTTATGTCAAAATCATATTGAGACAAAAACTCTAACCACCTTCGTTGTCTTGCATTCAAATTTGGCTAAGTAAAAATGTACTTCAGCCCAAGATGATCAGTTTTCAACTCAAATGATTTACAAGTAGATAATGCATCCAAACTTGGAGTGCATGAACAATGGTAGCAAGCTATAAATCATGTGGAGCATAATTTAACTCATGTAACTTAAGTTTTCTACTTTCGTATACTATAACATGACCACTTTGTAACAAAATACCTCCTAGACCTTCACCGGATGCATCAATTACCACCATAAAATCTCCATTAGGATTGGTACTACAAGAATAGATGTTGAAGTTAACTATTCCTTCAAGGTTTTAAATGCAATTTCACATTTCTCACTCCAAACAAACTTTTTATCTTTCTTCTATAAGGAATTTATTGGTGTAGCTATCTTAGAAAAGTCTTTTACAAATTTCCTATAGTATCAACAAGTCCCATGAAGCTTCTAACTTCATGTACATTCTTTGGTGTAGGACATTCCATTATAGCTATAATTTTTGAAGGATCTACAAAATTCCATCTTTACTAATTACATGTTGATAAGTGCATCATATTCGTGTCATAAAAGAAACATTTGACAACTTACTAAACATCATGTCTCTTTCTCAAATTTCCAAAACTATTTTCAAATGCTTATGATGCTCCTCAATGCTTTTAGCATCTATGAGAATGTCATCCAAGAATACGAGCACAAATTTGTCCAAGTATTCTTGAAAATATTATTCATTAAATTCATAAATGTGAAAAAAGGTGCATTATTTAATCCAAAAGGTAAAACCGTAAACTCATAATGTCCATACCTTGTTTTGAAAGTTGTTTTATGAATATCCTCATCCTTAATTAATAGTTGATGATATCCATTTGAAGATCTATCTTGGAATATCGATGCTCCACGACATTTGGTCAAATAAATCATCAATCCTGGGGAGTGGATATATATTCTTAATCGAGTGCCTTATTTAACATTTTGTAATCAATGCACAATCTAAGTGTTAGGATGCGAACCGTTATCCGAAAAAATGGTGCTTGGGACATCCGGGCCCAAAGTACTGGAAAGTTTTTGTGGCTAACTCCTTGTGTTCTTGCCCTCTCTTGTGCCTCGATCTACATTTTTGATTTTTAAATTTTCTAGAGGTTTTCCTGGGACAAAGGGACGCGTGAATGGCACCATCAAATAGATCTGCCATGCTTTAAGGAAAGGTAAAGTTTTCCTCCTAACTCCTTATATTTAGAAAAGTTATGGCTCGGTGGAATTTTTGTGGAAAATTTTCCCATTTGAGTCCTCGGCAACCAAATGAAGCCGCCACGTCCCAAGGAGTTTTGGGGGCGGAGGCAAATATGAATTTTTTTCCAAAAAGTATGAAAAAGGTCGATTTTCAAAGGAAAATCCATGGAAAAGAGAAGGAGAGAGAATTCTCATGAATCAGCAGCTTGCCACATGGCATCCGACCAGCGAGCATGGGGAATTTTAGAAAAATTTTCCAAAGACAAAAAAAGGTAAAATTTGAAATTTTTTCCGCCCGATCCGTTTTTGGGCCGTTTTTGCCCTAAATCTTCAATCGATCATATCTTTTGATCCGAGCTCGATTTTCATGTTCTTTATATCATTGGAAAGTTGTTAAAATGCTATATACATGATTCCATGGTCAATTTATAATTTTGGTTCATTTTGGAGAGAGCAAATTCAAAAACGGTTCGATACGTGTCCATGGCGAAATGACATTTCAACAACCAAATTTAATCAACAATGGGTCGATTCTTCTCAATATGGTCAAAAATGATAGGGTATGGGTTTTCGCTAGGTCCCCCATGCTATTTTAATACATTTTCCATCAATGGGATGGTTCCCATGCAGTTTTCATGTTTTCTCTCTTCAGGCTCGACTCATTCTTCCTATAAAAAGCTAGATTTGGCTCATTTCTTCATGGTTGAACATTTTTGGCATGCTCCTCCCTTCTTATTTCACCTCGGCAAGTGATAGTTGTAAGAGTTCAGACCTTTTTCATTTATTGTAATGTGAGGTTTATACCTCTTTGATTTTGGGTGGAATGCAATAGATTTTGGAGCAAGGAAGGCATGTCTGAAACTACGGATGCTTTCAACCCTCTGTTTGTATTGTTTTACATCCTTTAAGACCTCTAATTACATCTACGAATGTGTATGTTTTCCCTTGTGCATGATCTCGCATTTCATGAATTTGTGTCTATGTTACATGGCAAAAATGTTTCTTCAATCCTTTTGGTGCATCACCATCTTTAGTTTAGTTTCATTTTTTGCATTTTTATCCTTGTCTCCTTGCAAGATTAGAGTAGGATTAGGAGTAAACCCTCTACAGTTTTGAAAAATATAGATCTAAATCGGAGGAATAGGAACCAACCTCTCTCTGGAGATTCCTCTCTCATTTTAGAAGTCCCACACTTGGAGAGAGGTTTCCATGTTGTGCAATCACTTTGGATTGCTCAAACATCAACCTAGAAACCTTGATTTGCATCCAGAGTGCTGTGATTTGTAACAACAGTTTTGGCATGCCAGTGGGACCTTAGAGGTCTCATTTTTATTGCAGCAAAGTTGATGTGCATCTGCTACAATTTTCTTTCTTGAAAAGAGCTATAATTTACATATCTGGCGCGACTCCAAGGGAAGAATCAATCTGGTTTCAGCAATGCAGGCACGAAAACTCATGAGAAGAATCACCACAAGGTCAAGAGTTGGAGAAGAAGAGGTTTTGTTTGAATATCCGTAATTATCTCCAAGAGTAAGGCAAAGTGGGAGGAGAATCAAAGGTCTCCATCTCCACCAAACAGAACTCTCTCAACTCCTCCACGGTAGGCCTTTCATTCAATCAACAAGGGTTTAAGACCAATTAGAATGGCACAAAACAACCCCTATGTCAACTTCACAGCAAGCAACCCACTTGCCCTCAATGCACAACATCCAATTCCCATTGCAGCCTTGAAGAACATTCCCTACTTCTTTGGAGAAAATCGGACTACTCCGGGTGATCATGTTAAAGACATTACCAATCTTTGTGCAATTCATGAAATCAATGAGATGCAAGTGGATGTCAAATTACTGGCATCTTCATTCAAGGGGAAAGCATTGTAATGGTTTAGAAGCCTTGGAGCTGGTTCTATCACAAATTGGAATCAACTATGTATAGCACTTCATGAGCAATTTGGAGAGAAGGGAGACAACTTGTCTCTTTTGGAGCAGCTGACAACCATCAAGAGAGCTCCCAATGAGTAGCTGACCGATTTCAACTTCAGATTTCAAAAGACTTGGGAGAGAATTCTAGTGGCAGTCAGGCCAACAACAGAAGGTGCTTTTCTCTACTATCTCAAAGCTCTAAATTCTGATATTTCTATGTTGATTTAGTCCATGGGAGGCATAACTATCCCTATGGCTTATAGCATTGCCATTAGGGCTGAAAATTGTTTGATCCAAGCTGGCAAACTAGCCCCTAGACCTCCCATGCAATTGTTTCCAAGTTTAGAGAGTCCAAATACCAATCAAGCACCTAATTTGGCTCCTTCTCCCACTCCTAGAAATCAGAGTTCAAATGAAACTTCTACTTCATCTCCAAGTGCCCCAAATGAGCTTCAAGAAGTCATGAAGCAATTGCAAAACCTAGGCAATGAGCTAGTCACTCTCAAAAGGCAGCAAGCCCAAGGTTTTAGACCTTCTTATCAGCCCCAAACTCAGCCTAAAAGGCAGCCATACCAACCACAAAGGCCACCTAATCCAGCTGCAAATATGAATCAAACAAGGCCTCCTACCAATAGACCATTTCAGCCCTATAATCCAAATGCCATATCTACCTCTAAGGCATTGGTGCCAACACAAAACAACATTGCTCAGGAGTATGATTGGTGTTTTCCATGCAATGAGCCTCATAATCAATCCATGTGCTTCAATGGTGCTTTGAATCAAGCATTAATGGTGACAACTATTCTTGGTGTGGAGGGTGAGGCGATTAAGAAAACAACCAACAACAAGAAACATTCCAACAACAATCAGCTCCAAATGACACCACGTTGGTAAATTGGCAAGCAGAGGATTTTGTGGCATGAATCAAAGCGGTGTCTCAAGGTGTTGCAGCTAACACAAGGTCAAAAAGAAGGAATTTGGGTGAAGAACAACCATTAGCTCCAACCAATCCACAACCTTCCATGGCTCCACAAATGGTTGGCAAGTAAAATCCAATTTAAAATGCACAAGGGCAGCAAGAACAGCTCTAGACTAACTCAAATACCGGTTATTGCTGCCCACGTGCAAGGAGTGAATGTAAAGCAAAGGGACATCAAAGAGATTCTTCATCACCATTCAACATCATTGATCGGATGAAGAAGACAAATGTTAATATATCAATGTGGGAATCCCTATCCATCTAGGCCAAAGAGACTATGTTACAAGCTGCCATGAAGGACTGGTCAACTTCGAATCAACAAGTCCAAATGCAAGAGAAAGTACTCACAAATGTTGCCCATCTGAGGGAAATCATGGAGGACAGTGAAGGTAAAATGTTGAAAGCCCCTCCTTTCTATGTTTCATTGATCATTGGAAATCAGTTAGTGCATAATTGCATGATAGACTCCGGGGCAAGTAGCTCGGTGATGCCTAAACAAATAGCTGATCAGCTAGGGCTCCAGTATGAAACCATATCCAAAGGGGTAGTGCAGCTAGATGGGACAGCAGTAACAACAGTTGGAGTGATTAGAAACTTGAGTCTTACCTTGCATGCATGTCCAAATGTTGTTGTTTCACAAGATGTATCAGTCATAGACCTTCCACCACTCTTTGCCCTATGCTTGTCAAGGGACTTCATAGCCAAGATTGGGGGATATTTTCTGCTGATTGGTCACACATGCTGTTCAGAATGAGGTATGGAACTAAGGCTACAATCAGGTTTGAACCTATTACAAACTTCCACATTGAGCCTTACACTCCAAGTCAGATCAACGCCAATTGTTTAGCATTTGATCAAGAAGACTACCCAAGCACCGATGAAGTGACACCAAGGTTGGGAGCATCCCGGATCTAACTCTTGATGAATGGGCAAACAAGATACATGCTTTTGATCCTTATCAAGAAGTGGAAGAATTTGAGCTAGGGGTCTATTATATACATGAAGAAAATCAACCTATTCTTAACATCACCAAGCCAAACCACAAGGATGACAATGAGGTATGGCAGCTATTTTTGATGGATCAAGGAGTAGACAAGGTGCAGGAGGTGGAGCCATGCTTGTTTCACCTCAAGGAATAAAGTACTATTCAGCTTTTAGATTTTAGTTTGCATGCTCCAATAACATTGCTGAATATGAAGCCTTGGTGTAAGGGATGCATTGGGCAATCAAGAAGAAAATAAAGAACTTGCAAGTCTTTGGTGATAGTGAATTGATTGTAAATCAGGTCAAGGGATAGCATGCTGCCAAGAATGATCTACTCAAGTGCTACAAGAACAGGGTGTGGGACCTCATGGAAGATTTTGAGGGTTTTGGCATCAAATCCATTCCTAGGAAAGAGAATCAAGCTGGCTGGCAGGCGTCGGCAGGGGCAGCCTTTGCATTGTGGAAAGTATTCAAGCCTTTGACATTGTGAGGAAAACATTCAACAAGATGAAGGTACATCCATTTCCAAACATCCACGTGATTGGGACTTATTACTTTGGAGTCCATTTTTAATTGCAATGATTAGTTTAGAAAGGAGAAAGAAACATTCGGAAAGTCAAGAGAGAGGATTCAGTATCCATCTTGGTAGAAGAGAACAAACCATTGAAAATTGGAAATATGACAACCGATTAAGAAAGGTATGAGTTCATACAGCCTATGTCAAGAGTTCCCTAATGTGTTTGCATGGAGCTATGAAGATTTGAAAGGTTTTAATCCCAACTTAGCTCAAAGCATACCATTAAATTGGATCCAAATACTAAGCTGTCGGTAGAAACAAAGACCATCAATCCACACATGGAGCCTCTCATGAGGAAAGAATTGGACAAGCTGATTGAGTCAAGAATCATATTCCCAATCAAGCATTCTAGTTGGGTTGCCAACTCGGTTCCAAATCGAGAAAGAAGAGTGGAGAGATCAGATTGTGTGTTGATATCGAGAGACTTAAATAGAGCATCTCTCAAGGACCATTACCCACTCCCTTCCATGGAGCAAATCTTGCAGTTATGGCTAGCTCCGAGAGGTTTCACTACTTGATGGCTACTCCGGCTACAATCAAATTATGGTGAAGGAAGAAGACCAGTTCAAGACAGCCTTCACAACCAAATGGGGACTTTTGCATATAGGAAGATGCCATTTAGGCTATCCAATGCTGGTGCTACCTTCCAAAGAGCAATGGACATGGCATTCAAAGGTTTGATTAACAACGTGGTGCTGATTTACCTTGATGATATCACCTGTATTTTCCAAAAATGCAGTGGATCACCTCTCTCATTTGAGACAAGTTTTCACGAGGTGTAGGAAATTTGGAGTGTCTTTGAATCCTAAGAAGTGTATCTTTCTTGCACATGAAGGAAAGCTCCTTGGCCATATTGTCTCAAAGGAAGGATTTGCAATTTATCCGAGAGAGTCAAAGCCATAAGAGCACTACCATTGCAAGCCACAAGAATGCCCTTTAGAGTTTCTTGGGGAGGATAAACTTTGTTCGGAGGTTTGTCCTAGATTTTGTAGCCCTTGTCAAGCCCATCACCAAAATGTTAAAGAAGAGCATGGCTTTAAGTGGACAGAGAAGGCAAGGAGAGTTTTGAAGCAATCAAAGAAGCCATTTCTCAAGCACCAACTCTCATCAATCCGGACCTCTCCAAGGATTTCATCCTCTATGCATTTGGAGGTAATGACACTATTTCTACCATTCCTAAGTACAACAGAACAAGGATAATGATGAGCAGCCAATTTCCTTCTTAGCTTGAGGCTAGATGACTATGAGGTGAAGTACTCTTTTATTGAGAAGCATGTACTTTGCGTGAATCGAAGCTTAAAGAAATTCAAGCATTTAGTCTCAAACAACAAGGTCCAGTTATTGGTCTCACATGTTGGAGTTAAGGACTTCCTCCTCAACAAAGATTTGAATGAGAAAAGGGCAGGTTGGATCACCCATGTCATGGAGTATGACATTGAGATAAAAATCACCAAGCTGGTAAGAGGAAAAGGATTGTGTGAGCAGCTGGTTTTGGGAAGCAAAAAGAAGCATGCAATGAAGGAGAGACTGTTTTGATAGTTCAAGACAACCATGAGCCATGTGGCACTCAAGAAGAAAACAATGCTGCCCCCACTCCTTGCTGGACCCAAGGTATAATGCACTTCCTAAGCATATGCCTATGCCCTCCAGGAGATGAAAAGACCCAAAGAAGACACTTCAGATTACAGGCTATCCCATATGCCATTGTTGATGGAGTTTTGTTCAAGAAAGATGTGAATGGAGTGATGCTTTGAGATGCATTAGCACAAATCATATTCATAGGGGTTGGAAGAGTTCCATGGTGGATCAGCTAGTGGTCATTTTGCACCGAGAGTGACAGATCTAAAAATCATGAAGGCTGGTTATTATTGGCCTAAAATTTTTAGTGATTGCTATGCATGGATCAAGAGGTGTAAGAATTGTGCATTCTTCACAGAAAGAGAGACTTGCTACCCTTCCATTGCATCCAATATCGGTTGACCAGCCATTCATGCAATGGGGTTTGGACCTCATTGGAGTCATTAATCCTAATTCAAGTCAAGGGCACAAATGGATTTTGACAGCCACGGACTACTTCACCAAGTTGGATGAGCAAAAGTAGCACTCAAAGAAGAAAATGAGTCCAACATCTTAAACTTTTATGAGGGGATAGCAACCAGATTTGGTATACCTGCTACAATAATCTCGAGATAATGCATTGGCATTCATTGGATCTAAGGTGACCGAGTGGGCTGTCAAGAACGGGATCTACCTAAGCACTTCATCAAACTATTACCCTCAAGGTAATGGCGTGCCGAGTCTACAAACAAGAACTTGTTGAGGATCATTAGGAGGACTCTTGATGAGAATCGAGAGGTCTTGGCATACCAAACTAAAATCAGCCTTATGGGCTGATAAGATAACTCCCAAGAGATCCACAGTAACTCTCCATTCAAGCTTGTTTATGGAAGAGAGGCAATCTTGCCCATGTCACTTGAGTTGCCAACATTGGAACTCATGAATCAATTAGAGTTGCTAGAGTTTGAGCCCATCGAGTGAGATATGTAGAGTTGATGGAGCTACGGGAGGTCGAAATCAGGCATCCCAAGCAATGGAAAAGGATCAAGCTTTGATCAAAAAGACCTTTGATAGAAGGCCAAGGATAGATCTTTTCGAGTTGGAGATCTAGTGTTGAAATGGGATGTGGATAGAGCAAAACCGGGAAGACATTCAAAATTTGATGCCATTTGGAGTGGCCCATACATGGTCACGAAGTGCAAGAACATCAATGCTTTCCAATTAGCCTCATTGGATGGTGAAGAACCGATTCAGATTCCAAACCAATGGAATCTATCTCAAGCGTTGCTTCTAGAGGGAAATTTACCACCTTGTAAATATTAGATTAGATTTTCATTCCTCCAAGTGCTTTGCACATTGTTTTGCTGTAGGTTAGTTTTGCTTTCCCTAAGTGCTTTGGCATAGCTTGCTATCCCTGGAGATGTTTTGCAGTCCTTGCTTCCATCATGTGATATTCCATCTTCCTCCTTGCACATTCTAAGTCAGTTGAGGTTCTAAACAGAATATTTGATGACTCCATGCCCAATGGACTACTTCTGAGTAACCTAGGTATTTTCATCTAGCGAGCGGAGATGACCCCTCTGAGTCACCAAAATTGTTATCCAAAATGGTGCCCCAGCTCATTTTTGTGGCTAACTCCTTGTGTTCTTACCTCTCTTGTGCCTCAGTCTACATTTTTTGATTTTCGAAGGCACTCAAGGCTTTCTCGGGAAATGGCACCATTAGATAGAGCTCTCTCTCGGCCTTTCCGAGAAAGGTAAAGTTTGCCTCCTAACTCCTTATATTTTTCAAGTTATGGCTCGGCGGAGTTTTGTGGAAAATTTTCCCATTTGAGGCCCGCAGCCAATAGGAAGCTGCCACGTGGCAGAGGAGTTCGGGGGTCGGAGGCAAATATGAATTTTTTTCCAAAAGAGTATAAAAAGGTCGATTTTCAAAGGAAAACCCGTAAAAGAGAAGGAGAGAGAATTCCAGAGTGAATCAGAGCTTGCCATGTGGCATCCGACCAGCGGAGCGTGGGGAATTTTTGAAAATTTTTCCAAAGACAAAAAAAAGGTAAAATTTGAAAATTTTTCCCGCCGATCCGTTTTTGGGCCGTTTTTGCCCTAAATCTTCAAACGATCATATCTTTTGATCCAGAGCTCGGATTTTCACGTTCTTTATATCATTGGAAAGCTGTTAAAATTATATACATGATTCCATGGTCAATTTCTAATTTTTGTTCAGTTTGGAGAGAGAAAATTCAAAAAAAGTTAGGGTACATGTCCATGGCTAGAAATGACATTTCAACAACCAAATTAATAATACGTAATGGGTCGCATTCTTCTCCAATATGGTCAAAAATGACAGGTATGGGTTTATAAGGTCCTCCATGCTATTTTAATGCATTTTCCATCAATGAGGATGGCTCCCATGCATTTTTCACATTTCTCTCTCTTGGGCTCGACCCATGTACTAAAAAAGCCGATTTGGCTCATTTCTTCATGGTTGAACACTTTTTGGCATAAAAACTTCTTCTTTCACCTCCAAGTGATAGTTGTAAGAATCAGACCTTTTTCAAGTATTGTAAGAGGTTTATACCTCTTTGAGGGTGGAATGCAACATATTTTTACATGGAATTGAGGAAAGGCAAACTCGTGAATGCTTTCAAATCCTCTGTTTGTATTGTTTTACTTCATTTTAAGACCTCTAATTACATCTATCGGCTTGTGTATGTTTTCCCTTGTTGCATTTCATGAATTTGTGTCTATTTACATGGCAAAAAATGTTTCACCACTCCTTTTGGTGCATCACCATCTTTAGTTTAGTTTCATTTTTACATTTTTATCCCTGTCTCCTTGTAATTTAGAGTAGGATTAGGATCTGAACCTCTGTAGTTGTGTAAAATATAGATCTAAATCAGAGGAGTTTGAGGAACCAACCTCTAATCTGGAGATTCCTCTCTCATTTTCACAAGTCCCACACTTGGAGAGAGGTTTCCATGTTGTGCAATCACACTGGATGCCTAAAACATCAATTCGTAACCTTGATTTGTATCCAGGGGTGCTTTGCTGATTTTGTAACAACAATTCCATCTTTCTTTTCACAAAATTACGGGTGCTCCCAAGGTGAAACACTTGGTCTAATCAAACCCTTAGACAAAAGTTCTTGCAATTGAGCCTTAAGATCTACTAATTCTATAGTAGTCATTCGATAAGGTGCCTTAGAAATAGGTTCAGTACCTGGTTTGATTTCAATCATGAAGTCAAACTCCCTTTTGGGTGGTAGACCTAGTAATTCTTCTAGAAATACATCACTGAAGTCTCGTAATAAAGTGGATATCATTCCATAATATTGCTTCTTTCTTCGTTGATTCAATAATTTTTACTTTGTTTATAAGTTACATCCTTTATTTTTGGCCTTTTTAAGTTGCATAGCTGACAATTTTCTAATAGAAATATCACGTTTCACACCACGAATCTCTATTGTTTTCTACAAGTCATCTAAACAACTAACGTGTTTTTCAAAACAATCCACTTTAGCCTTATGTTATGCTAACTAATTAACACCTATGATTACATCATAAGACCCTACAGGTGTAACATAAAGATCAACCTTTTTGGAAAAGTTAGGTAAATCAAGGACTCGCTCCAAAAGACACATACTAACCGTATGAACAACATTATTACCATATTGTACAATCCATGTTTTATCCATGTTTCCATCTTTTATTTTTAATTTTGATGTTAATTTACTAGAAATAACACATTCAAGTAGCTCTAGTATAAAAAATTTAGTTATTGGTAAACTAAATAACTTACCTTAACTTCTATGGGTGTGGCATGTTTCTCTCCTACTAGCTTCACGCTATCGAAAAGATGTATCTTGTGTTGTTAATTATGATCATCCTTCTTCAAAGGACATTGATTTGCATAATGATCTTTTCCATAGTTATAACAACCTCCTACATGTCCCTTCCTCCGGCTCAATTTTAATTCCAGCCTTAGAGTTATCGTTCGATTTCCCCATAGGACTTCGTCGTCGCTTTTATTGTTCTTGGAAAATTTGTTTTGTGTATTACCGTAAAACTTGTTTGTTGCTGCTTTCCTATTTGCATCAGATGAAAAATTAATTTTCATTCTGAATTTCTCCCATGGTCCTTTCTTGGGTGTAAGAGAGGATGAAGAGGAGTTGGGATTCTTCTTCCTTACTTCCTCCTTGTGAGTAGAAATTACCTTTAATTTATGTTCCTGCATTATGGATTTTTCAACAACCCCTTCCATTTTGGTTGGGTTGTGAACATCAACCTCTCCTCCTATAATGGGATTTAATCCCATGATGAATTTCTACATCCTGAACTTCTCATCAGTTTGGTACTGAGGCACATACTTAAGGATTTTTGTAAATCACTCCCAATACTCAGTTACAATTAGCTTTCCTTGAGCTAAGTTCTGAAATTCAGTCATTTTCTTATCATAGTAAAGTTGTGGCAGCCATCGTTGCCTAAAGTAACCCTTAAATTGGTCCCATGTGATATTAGATTCATCAATGTTCAACTCATCCTTGTGGTTGTCCCACCATGAAGATGCTTCATGTGAAAGTTGATATGCTCCCCATATCGCCTTTGTTTCTTCTAAGAAATTTCTTATTGCAAAGTATTTCTCCATTTCACTAAGCCAGTTCTTAGCCCCATCTCCTAATGTGGTGCCATCAAACTTAGGTGGACTTATCCTTTTTATGTCATTAGTGAGTTTTGTTGCTAGCCTAGCCTT
Source organism: Taxus wallichiana var. yunnanensis (assembly GCA_018340775.1). Classification (NCBI taxonomy): domain Eukaryota; kingdom Viridiplantae; phylum Streptophyta; class Pinopsida; order Cupressales; family Taxaceae; genus Taxus; species Taxus wallichiana. The sequence goes on along the minus strand of CM031240.1, from coordinate 55,473,892 downwards.
TTGTTCTCGAAATGAAGTGTATGTTAACATTGTTATTATCAACACCCACATTGGTGTTGTCCCCTGGAGGTGGTTGATTATTGTTATCAGCTTCTTCTTCCTCCTCATTACCCATTACTTGTTGTTCCAACACAGCCAAATGATCTCTTGTGTCCAACAGGCAACAAGGATCTCATTGAGTTTCTGGGTAGTTACCACTCCTTCCTCAGGTGGAGGGTTATTTGCAACATTTCCTCTTGTTCTCACCATTTTCTGTTATAAGAAAATTTAAGTTTCATCAGATTGTGGACACAATAGGTCCAAGAGCTACAACCTTCAGCTCTGATACCAAGATGTAACATTCCCATTTTAAGACTTTAGAATCAAGAGATTTTTTTAATAATGTTCATTGTTCTAAATAAAGCAATATTTAGAACAAACATTCCATGCCAATCAAATTCAATGGATAAACACATGCAAACTGTAATGACTCGGTGACTCACCGATCTATTCATTTCATAACTCAAAGAAGCTACCGATCTATTTATGTTATCTTATGTATTGAATACATATTGTATACTTTGTATACTTTTTCATCCTACCCTACACCGGGTACTGAGTGATCTATTTAAAGAACATATCTGAATATCTATTACCAATATTCATCTGATATCACATTGTTTTAAACTTGGTGACATAGGACAACGTAACCAACAATTTGTGATACTTTGGCCAAAGATTTATAACATACTGTGTATGTCACTATTCCTAGACGACATACTCGTCATTTTGGAATACGTCCTTCACCTCACTCTTCTATTATCATGATTGGTCTTTACTGACTACCGTCAGTCCACTTGTTCCAAGTTTTACCCTAGCCCTAGATAGAAACATAACCTATTATAGGAAGATGCTCACAAAGGCTTAGGGTAGATGGGCATACTCGTTTGACCTAAGTCATCCGAATGTGCAAACGTACCCTGAGCCTTTGGAAGCTAATTCCTATCCTAAATATGCTCCTATCTAGACCTAGAGAGAAACTAGGTTCAAGTCTGAGTTCCAGATGTGTGTAGATCTAGATGATCAATGTGGAAGGGTGATGCCACATGTCAACTACAATGTTGTATTCTCGAGAAGACCCAAGCCTTCTTGAAAGTACAGCCCTATAGTTGGCGTGTGCCAACATCCTACAGAAACTGCCTCATTGAGATGTACATACCCCCAAGGAGATTGTTAATACATTATTAGTTTGGATTAAAACTTGATTACAACAACCCTACCAAACCCTAATCCAATGCTCAATAATTTCTTCCTAAATTTTCTTCATTTAGCCCACTAAGAACTTCGTTATTTTCATAGTCGCTTTTAATAATTGATCACATAGTTAAACTATCAATTAACCATAACTATGCAAAGCGTTATAATATGTCTTATTTAAAAAGTACAATAACTTTTAGAAAGTTCAATGCCAAAATATATCCAATATAAGGTAGACTTCATACAAAATGAATTCTAATAAATTGTAGTCATACTTGCAAACCTTTTTGTTTATATTCCATTAAGAAAGAGAAAGAGTCTTTCTCTACATGTTACGTGTTAGGGTTTATCCTACCCAATGTCCACATTTTCTTAATGTATGTTCATCACACGTTACATTACTATGTTATATAGTTTAGATAATGAATATCATATACTGCAACTTAACAAGTCTGCATCACAAGTAGGGAGATTGAACTAAATCCCTCTATCCAACTTATGAAAAGATAACCAATTAACATAAAAATAATATAAAGAATATCAACAAGATAGAATCCATCTCTTCCATACAAGTACAAAATAATTTACACAACCAATGCAGGTAAACTCTCAACTTTCAATTTATCTTATAACTTATACATTTACAAGACTTATGCATTTAGGTATACTGCATAACAACCGTCTTCATTATAAAAGAATACTACATTTCCTTTTTCAATACAATCTCAAGAATGAATCAGAATTCTTCACAAGGAATTAGATTTAATTCAGCCAATGCATCATATAAGTTTTGCCTTCTTTTATCACTTACAAAGTCCATCTACAAAAATTGCTAGCACGGGTCAGTTCAATGAACTGAGCATGATAAGCACTAAGCCTTAAAATAAGGTGCATTCCAATAATTGTTCCATTAAAACAACTCTGCTTTAATGAGATAATTATGACATCATAAATATCAATATAAGTAATAAAGCAAATAGAAAAGAAGTACATTTAACCAAATGAATTAACTTCCAAGAGATGAACGAAATATAATCCACTATATCTCGCTTTACACATGATATAAGTTAACATTTAAAGATCAGAAACCAACATTCACAAATCAAGGTAGACTTATACAGGAGTTAATCTCCACTTGATTCCATCCAAGGAGGATCCATAAAAATATAGAGTGCAAGAGACAAAACTTACTCATCACAAACCAAACAAAGCAAAGCCTTGTCAAACAAACAGTCTACCAAACAAGCTTACATTTTCAGTTCAATAAAACCGAATAATCTAATCTCTTCCTACATCATTTCTACAAATGATTTGAACAAGGAAGACCAAACAACTCATAAAGAAATCTCCATTTCATAAGAGAATCAAAACATAAAAGTTCAACCAATGAACTTATCCCAACAATAGAAAGAAAGGGATCTTAATTAGAAAATGATCCAATCAATAATTCATTTTATTGTACTAACAAATGAATTTCCACTTTTAATTCAAACATAGAAATTCATAAGCTAGTTCCCAAGAGAGAGAAAAAATTGACTCATAGTAAGAAGAAAGCACACTTCCATTTTCCTTACAATTCTTTACCTTCAATAAACACGAGTTTCAATTCCAATCTCATAATGAAATACACATAACAGTCTAAAAACAACATTCTATTCCAAAGGAATCACATTCCTTTCTTTTAAAAAGATACAAGGTTTATTTACTATATCCAACAAGAAATAGAAAAACAAATCGATCAGTAAGCTAAACATGTTCAGAGTATCAACAAACTCAAAGACTGAAATCCCATTGTCAGGTTTCAATATTGCATTACAAAAGAGTAATTAGTTCTTGATTCAATAAGCACTAAATACAAAAACAATCTGAACATAGACAAAGTAATCCCATGATAACAATTCATAGCACTAAAGTAATAAACTCTTCTTTTAAATGAAACCCAGAGCTTATTTTAAAAGATCTGAAGATGTGGGTTTCCAAAAATAGAGGGGAAAAGAATACCCCGATAAAATTCCATTGCCATCTCAGAAAAGATGAAACAGTTCTCAAAAAGGAATTACCAAATCCATTCATCAAACAAAGACATTTTCAGTTAAGATCTCAAGAGTTTACCCAACAACTCAGCCAACTATTCTCCTAGTTTTCTTTGAGCAATAGTTCAACAAAAGAGTTATAAGTTTTAAACTTTTAATACAAGTAAAACCCAACTCAAAATACCCAAACAGAGTTGAACACAAAGTCTCAACAAAAGTTCAGAGCTACACAAGTCTCTAATCATAGGTTTAGGGCAACACGAAGTTCCCATTCCAAGCTTATATTTTAAACAAAAGTCCTAATACCAGCTCAAAACAAAACACGAGCTTCAACAAGAGTTCAGAACTATACAAGTAACAAAATATGAGTACGGTGTAAAACACAAACCTCCATTAACAGTCTAGATTTTCACAAGAATAAAACACAGGGTACAGAGCCACATACGAGCTTCAACAACAGTCCCAAGTTACCCAAGATTCCCAAACACAAAGGTCAGAGCATCAAGAACCTCCATCACCAACTTTCATCAAACACGAAACCAAGAACAAGATCCAAACCAAATACAAGCTCGATTACAAGCTCAAGAAAAACACAAACTCCAACAAGATCAGATGGAACTCAAGGTTCCCATATAGTTCAGAATCCACATATGCAACGAAGGTCAGTTCCAACACAACAACCTCAAATACAAATTTTAGAAATGGAAAGAAGAGCTACTAATACAAGCTTCACATGCATGTATCACTATTAAACTATCACAAAGATAGTTTCAAAACCAACGTTATTTTTGCCATGGATTCATATCCAAGATAATAGAGATTATAAAACCCAACAAACAAGTAACCAGATAAAACATGCAAGCCAAGAATCTCAAAAGAGTAGAATCGTTTTAATGAAACATTTAGAAGAAAGCAAGAGATCTTAAAGATTAGAGCCTATCATGCCTGATAGTGCTTCTGCCAAATCGAAGGAGACCTCTAGCTGAGCTCACAACTTCTCCTCTTCTCCACAAAAGATCAAACAACCATATTATTTTTCCACATTGTCTCTTATACATCCCACGAACTGAAAATAGGTCTAAGACTTCAAAAATAGCCATTAAGTGTAGTTCAATCTGCTGGTTCAAAAAACCAGAGAGCATGCAAAGAAAAAAATTACAGCACATGCAAGGTGAAACAACCTCTTAAAAACCGCTTGCATGCCTTCCAAGACGGTTTGTGCACGAAAACCAAAAACAATAAGTTTCATTAATTCCAATTTTCCCGCCTATCCTTCCTTTCCACCGCCTTCTAAGTCCGGGCAATTGCAAAATCAAAATTAACATGAAATTTCATTTTAGTGATACTTTCACATAAGCCTCCACCAAGTCACTAGCCCCCGCCAAAACTAAGAAGATTCTATGCATTAAAAACCTTATCAATAACATAAATGTCATAGGAACCATCGCCCTTAATGCATGTGACCACCTAATTCCCCTTTCATACCCATTAGTTTAGGATAGATCAAATTGCTTAGGTTAGACCTTAGGTAGTTTATAATATATACCTTAGGATATAACCTTAACAAAACTTTCCACCATAGGTCTTAACACGTAGCCTAAGGTAGTTTCCACATAGGTTAGATTAATTCACAACATAATAGTTTTAGGCATTAGGTTAGATCATCATAAAACCTTATAGTATTAGGTTCTAGGTTAATTTTAATAGCCTAGTAACATTTCCATATCCTTTAGCACAAAGCTTATGTTAGGATGTTAATCAACCAAAAAAGTAGAATAGGAAGCTTTAGGTTAGAATAAGAATTCTATTAAGTGACATAGCTTAGGTAGCAAATATTCTTACCTAGCTTAGGATTCCGTAGGATAGTCCTTTTTAGGATCCCAAATCCTTCCTATGTTGTGAATAGGCTGTATTTTCATGTTCGTCAGTAATGTCCTGCCATGATCGATCTCCAAGGACCCAAGCACAACATACAACTGAATGGAAATATGTTCACACAAAAATCAAAGAACTTGTAACAACAAAATTCAGTCAATATGTCTCTTAATTCAGGGAATGTCAATTTACCATTCATTCAAGAGAGAAAATTTAAAACATTCCTGGATCACCTGAAATTGATACAAGGAAGATTTAGATTAATATATAAGTCTACAACTCTTAAACCAGATTGCAACTCACCTACAAGAAGTGAAAAATGGATTCAAGGAAGCCATTCCAATTCAGTCAAAGGATCTTAAGAACAAAAATGATTTTTCCATATCAAGCATGATCTCCAACAATCAAAAGAACATATCTTTATAAGGAAAATCACATGTCAACACTTGAAAAAGGAGGAAAATAATAACTATCAAGGTCATTCATAACCAATGTCACAAGATCTCCACCGATATGGGAACATGATGACCTTATTTGATCACAAGGTAGGAGTTAGGAGATGGAGATCACTATCTTATTCCTTTCATACTAAAAATTAACCTTTGTGAAAAATATTTCTCCTTGAATGAAATCAACGCGTCAAGATGCTCAAACATGTTTTTGTTTGTTAGTTAGTCAATAAAAAGGCCTTCTCCTCTAGATGGAAGGATTTCTCCTGAATGAAAATGTATGCTTTTGAGATCCTATTGGACATAAACATTGTGGTAAAATATCATTATTCTTTGATATGTAAGCACACTCCAAATTACCAAATAAGTGTTCAAAAACACTGATGTGAAACTTGCACCAAGTGAACTTGTGATGACTTCTTGATGGCCATGGGTACCTCGGTAGCCTTTCTAGTTAATTTTGACTTGTTCCTTGATAAAATGTAATTAAAATAACATCCCTTATCTTGGAATGAGATTTTAGCACAAGGTCAGAGTTGGGATATGATGATCATCACCTTACTCCTCGTGACCTCCTCGAACTTCACATTTCACCTTTGTGACAAAGACTTCATCTTTTGAATGGAAACAACCTCAAGATGCTTAAACACCTTATTAATAAACTCTGTTAATTATTGGGAAAAAATTTCTTCCACAAATGGGGAAAGAATAAGCTCTACATTCATCATTATACTCAATGACACATTCCCATGCCGATTCTCGAGAAGGTGATTGAGAATTGGGGCTCACTTTCACAAACCCTATTTGATATCACTTTATTTTCATGATTTGCATCACTTTGAACATGATGACTCCTTTGAACCCCACATTTCAACTCTATGACAATTATTATAATTATTTAACCATATTTATTCCTTTTTTGAAAATTAGGATGAGTTGAATCATCTAAATTATGCATCAAAGTGTGCCATATAGAATTAACCTTGAGATTGATGTTTTGGGAGCATGCGAGGACTTTCTCTCATATTTGAACCACGAGAAAACTTCCCAACCTTGCAATTTTGGTAAAAATTAATGAGATAGGTGGAATATGAGTTGATACAAGTGATCCAAGCCCGGTGCAAGACTCACTATTTTTAGCAGATCTTGATTAGGATGCTTATTTTTAGTAAGTTTTCCCAATTTTCACTTTTTGATGTTTTTATTTGTTTGGAGTAACATGGGTACAAAGAATTTTCCATTTCTGAAAACTTACTATATTTAGATGTAGGTCTTCTGGATGTTAGATTGCAATGAATTTGGTTTCAAAAGTTTAGGTTTCACTTTAGGACCTTCTGCTCCAGGTTTTGAGGTTTTCCTTTCACCGAAACTCGTAGATCTGAAAAGGAAACTTCTCGGGATGGAAATTACAATTTTTTTGTAAATTACATAGATAATCAATGGAAATTATCTTATAACCAGATTGAATGATTTTTTGAGAGGAATAATGACAGAGTTTGATGGAAATCAGGTGCACCGTTTTAGAGATACAACCATTTTTTAGTTTTGGGAGTTTGGTGTTATAGGAAAAGTAAAGCAACATACGTGTGTAAAAATGGTGTCATGGATGAAAGTAAAATATCTTTGAATGTTTTAAAATGATCAAGTTCTTAAGAGGAGTTATTCACGTTTCTTCCAACTTTTAACTCATATTTTGACCATAGAGCTTAAATGGGGTCGGAGCGTGGTTGAAATTGAGTTACACTAGTGAAAGAGGGAAAAAGAGGAAAAAAGGGACACCAAAGTATGATTTTCACCAGATAAAGGACAAGTGGCAACTTTTGGTTCATTGAGAATGAGATTCAAAGGGGCCGGGAAATGGATTCAAGGGACTAAACATTGGGTTTTGATGTGACTGGGAGCTTAGCTGGATAAGTGGTTAGATGGGGAGTTGTTTTGTGTCCCCTTATACCCTTTACACCTATTTCACCTTAAGGTACAACTAATGCTCCAAAATGTGCCATGGGTTAGAGTACATGAAAGGGGGACAAGACAAAGAGCAAGTTTGTAGTAGAGCTAAGTGAAAAAGTATCAAGGATGAGCTTGGAGGAGTTGGCCAAGAGGGGGGTGTAATTTTGTGTCCCCCATGTTCCATTTACATCCAAAGGGTCAAATGAGGATTAAAATTCACCATGGGGTCTACTCATCATGAAAACGTGGACCATCGAATTTAAAACACATCCATCCTAACACATCAAGTCAAAAAATTTAAGTGACACAACTTCAAAACCAATAAAAGAGAAAAATTTGGTGTTTTCATTGTCCAATTTACACCTTGGGGAAATATGAGGCTCAAAACCCCACTCATGCCATTTTTAGGATGTTGATATCACCCGCTAATCCAAATCGAGAACACCATGAATGATTTTCTTTCCTCAAGAGCATAGATGAGTGTCTTTGGGTCAAAACATATATGATTTTGACTCCAAATCACATTTTGAGATCATTAAAACCATTATCGGGAGACAAATAGGCATGTAATGTAATTTTTAGTTTCTAATTCATTCTTAACTAGAAGGGGTAGGCTGCGGTGTCATGGATTCTCACAAAAATATTTGAGTCTTAGAATAAAAGTGACATGTCCATCATATAGAGGGTTATAAGAGATTTTTTAATTATTTATTTTCCTCCCAAATCCTTCTAGAACTCCAAAATCATCTAGACAAGTTGGCTTTCATTGTTGGAGCCTTCATTCCATGTGCCCAAAATGACCCAGATTTCATTCAAGTTATTCCCACATTAATTTCTTCCACAAATTTTCCCTAAATTACCTTTGATGAATTAATTGTTAACCAAAACCACCCTTATATGATTTTAATCTTCCTTTTAGGCTTCTAGAGGGTGTTTACTAGTTGTAAAATGGCTAAAAAGGACCCCTTTTAGGCCTAAAAGAAAGTTGTTTTCATCGAAACTTAGTGGATTATTCAATATCATTAGCCATTCATTCCTGCACATGGTACATACTAAAAATATTGTTAGCACATTCCTCTAAGATAGAATTAGGGTGACACTAAGGATAGGCTGGTGAGAGGAAGGATTTACAAGTGATTGGGAAGGGAAATTTTCAAGTGGATGCTTAGGTGTCATGGCCAAATTTTTCAATTTTGCATATTAGAAATTTAGCATGAAAAAGAGTCATAGAAGATGAAATAACAATTGAATCATGGGATTAATTTATATACTTCATCATTATTAATACTAAAAATAGCACAATAGGGTATCCCTTAATCTTGTGACATCCATGGCTAACTCTACCGCTGCAACAATTATTGATTGTAGAACATGAGATATGGCAATCACTAATGGCTAGGATGTGAAGAAAATATATCTCTACCTAGTTGAATTTTTTTCCATTTCATGCAATCAATGGTGCATTAATGACCCAAAGGATATTGAGGTCATTGTGTCCTCATTGGCTATTGTATAAATACAAGAAAACTCAAAGTAGGCTCAAGACTATCATTCCTCGAACTTCATTCACAATAATTTGAGACAATGAAAGGATATATCCTAGATGAAAACATGAAACCATTAATCTATCCTTTTACAAGAAACATTTATATGAATGAGATAACAATTCTGAAATCCACAGGTTGTTACCTCATAAATGTCCCTTAAATTCTCTTTTGAGAGATCATCCCATGGTTAATTCTATTTACCCAAATACTAAAGAACTACCCATATTTCCAGGGAAGGAATTGACGATAAATAGTTGGCTCACCAATTCTAAGGAGAATACCTTGTTTAAACTCTTATGCTCTCACCCTCAAGATTTTCTTGGGAATATAACGATATGAAAGGAATTCATCCTAACATTTGCACACACCATATTTACACCACTGATTCTAGACTAGTTAGACAACCTCAGAGGAGGATAAACCCTTCCTTGAGAGATATTGTGAAGACTGAAATTAAGAAATTACTATAAGTAGGATTTATTTATCCAATTTCAGTTAGTGGGTATCTCCATTGGTCATTATACCCAAGAAAATGGAAAACTGGTGCAGATTGATTACGAGAGAATGAAAAAAGCCACTCATAGGGATTATTTCCTATGATTTTCATTGACCAAGTTTTAAACAATTTATTAGGAAAAAATATTTTTCATTTTTGGATGGCTTCACAGATCAACCAAAAGGCTTCAAAATTGGCTAAGTATAAAGGTATAAGTGGAGAATGCCAAGTGTTAGTATGGTCGTTGATTCAAGGGGTGAATAGAGAAAAGGTTTCTAAATGAGCGCAATACTGGATCGCGTGTCCATAAGAGGGGGAAAGTCAAAAGGTGGACGTGAAAAGGCTCAAAAAAGTTAAAGTTTTTTGCCCTTGTTATCTCAAAAGGGGTAAAAGTTACAAAATGGCCCGCAACTCCGCCCAAGGAAAAGTTGGTTCTTTGCCTCTTGTTATCTCAAAAGGGGTAAGAAAAGAACCGGTGTTAACCCGAGTCAAAGCCAGGAGGAGTCGGAGGGAAAAGTGAAAATTTTGCCTTTCAAGGAAAAAAGGGGAAAAGATAAATTTGAGCCCGCAAACCTGATTTTTCCCTAATATGGCTGCCACGTATCCCACATTAAAGAAAGGGCCTATTTTTCAAACTAGTTTTCCCGCCCATTTATATTTTAACGATACAAACTTTGAAGGGGCATATCTTTGACTCAGGGCTCAAAATATTGCAAATATGACACCATTGGAAAGATCTCGGCCTCACCTATGCCATGGAGGTCTAAAACTTTAATTTTGAGGAGGTTAGGTGAAGAAAAATGGAGGAAACATCTTGGGCCTTCAATGCAGATCCATTTGTCTCAACAACTAGATCGGATTCGATATGTTTCCGTCATTTCCTCTTCTTTCAAGGTGCCGAATCAAGGAATCATGTAGTAAAGATGGATTTGGGGCATATTTTATCAGAAGCATTAACAGTAGTGGTTGAGCTTTCAACCCACTTTTCCCACTTCCCTCTCTCTTTCTTCTCTCCGATCAAATCTATAAATACAGGGGCAGGATTCATTGTAAAGGGTTGTTCATTCTTCTTCCCTGCCCCCCTCTCTCTTTCTTCTCCAGGGTCGAATGTGGAGTTTAAGCCTCCTCCCTTGGCTTTGTAATGGCATTTTCTTGCCTCTTTCCCATTAATGGTGTACTATGTGAACTCTGGAGCAATAAAATTTGTTTCGTGATGTGTTTTGTCCATCCTTTGCTCATTTTGTTGTCTCTTCTCGCCTCTCACCATTACAGGGTATATTGTGCATATCTCTGATGTCCATTGCAGGTTTTGGGAGCTGTGTTTAAGGGGTTTGAAATGGTGTTCTATGTGAACTTTATCCTTGGTCTGTGATGCATCTATCCATCCTCTCCATTGCTCACCTCTCTCCATTTCAGGAAGTTGGGTTTGTGATCAGTTCCCTTTTCTCGGTGTTATCACCTTTGTAGTGTAGGATTTCTTTATTTTCATGCTCTCTCTCTCTCTCCTTGGTCCCTTGGAATTGTTAGATTAGGAGTAGATAGTCACATTTCCTTCCTTAGAAGTAGTTTAGTGCTAGGATTAGGAAGAGGAACCAGCCTTCTCTGGAGGATCATTCCCATTTGCAAGTCCCATAGCTTGGGGAATGATCCAATGTTATGCAAATCACACCAAATGAGTCTGCCTTAGAAAAGTAGATTTTTAGAGCTCATTTGGGGTGTTGTGATTTTCACACTAATAGTTTTGGCATGCCCGGTGGGACAGGTCTGAAGCACCTTACCACTTCACTTCATCAGGTTGATGTGCTCTTGGTGAAGATTTCAGCCTTTGGAGGCACTTTCAAGCACATCTGGCGACTCCATCTGGTCAACAACCCATCCTCTGAGTTGCAGACCTTCTTCCCATCCATTTCCACCCATTATTTCTTCCATCTCCTTCATCTTCTTCAATCCCATGAAGTTGTGTGATCATGACTTCATTCCCACCATGGAATTCACATCTACAACAACAACAATATGTTCCAACTCCAATAAGCTTTACAAATCCTTCAAATCAACATTTTGAGCAAATCCAAAATCAGCATGGTTACCCCTATGAGCAGCAGTGCCAAAATTAGTTTGGCTATGGAGCTTTCCAAGAGCAGGGGTATGCAAACAATGAAGAAAATCAAATGCAAGATGTTGGTCTATTGGAGAAGATCCAAAAAATGGAGATTGGCATGGTTCAGTCAAGAGCTACAACTCAAATGAAGGCATTTAGAATTGGTTACAGGGCACCTTGTCCATGGGAAGGCCCTTTTCCAAGACATTACAACCCTCAAGAGAAGCTTGACTTCATGGTTGAAGTGTTTCCTCAACTTACACAATGGATTGAGGACATTGGGGCTTATGAGAAAAGTGTGGGACAACCTTGTCAATGGGTAAGTCAATCACCAGCTCCCTGCCTTTCATTTTCTCTCCCTCAATCTTTATCATTTCAACAGAGGCAAGAGTCAAGCCCCTCACTTGCTGCCCCAAGTGTTGATTTCATTTCTCCATCTCCTAGTCTTCCACCTCATCTCAGTTCTTCTATCCTTTTCCCTTCCAAATAGTCATCCCCTCCAAACAAACAAGAAGTTGCACCTCCCTTCCCACCACAAACAATTACAAAGATGGTTGAACCCCAACCTGCCACTCCTCTTGCTTTCCCAAGCCCATGTTGGGAAGAGACTCAAGAATCTAGTCAAGGAGAACAACAACAAGAAGAGGAGCCCAAAAAGAAAAGAAATGATAGACAATCTGAAGAGTTGGGCTGCCAAATTTGGGTTTACAAAGATCCCCTTGATGGTCAAGCCAATAGAGGAGGTCAAGATTGAAGAACCAAGTGGTGGTTGAGGCTGAGTTTTACAGAGAAGAAGAGCAAGAACAAGAGGAGGAACAATCAGTCCCAAGCCCCATTGAAGAGGAGCAACTGGGAGAGATCATCAGTGTTGAGGCCACTCAATGAAGAAGGCATCATTGAAGATTTTTTTCTTTCATTTCAAGGGCCTGATTTGATTGATGAACCCATGATGGAAGAGGACCATACAGTTTCAGAGGCTCTAAGTGTGGAGCAAGGCTATAGGGGAACCTTCAGTTCTTCCTCCCACTTCATCCCCTTCAAGCTTTGATGTTGAAGAAGAGTTTGATCTCTCAAACTTCATGTTTGAGGAAGAGAGAAGCCATGGTGAGCAAGTTGCAGATCAAGAGGACACCATGAAGGAGGTAGAGCACTTGCAACAAGACAACAAGGAGGTAGACTATCTATCAGACTTGAGAGATTGCTTTGATGAAAAGGAGCCCATGGAGATTATATCATTTTCTCCTCCATCCATCTTCCACACACATGAACTTGCTGCCATGAAGGAGAATATTCAAGTGCAAAATCCTGCACTCCATAATGGCCCTCTGGAACCAAGGTTGGAAGATCTTGATCTTCCATGTTCTTCAAAAGAGGAGGAAGGAAAAAGGCAGGAGGATGTCATCATCTCTCTCATGCCATTCATCCAAGAAGGTCCACAAGAAAACTCCATTCTTGGAGTTGAAACTTAGAACAAGGGGCACATTCAAAGGATCAGACCATGCCCAATCAGGTACTTGGCTTCATTGGAGCCAATGGAGAAGCCAAAACTAGTCATGCCTACTTTAGGGCATGAGGATGAGTATCAAAGTACCAAGGGTCACCATCAATACCTCCAGGAGTCCAATGCAAGTCAACTTGAAGAGGTATTTTCCATTAATGTTGATACCTTGATGATTTGGGTGGAGGACAGGCTTATAGTTAGTTTTTCACTCATATAACAACTATATTTAGTGTCAAATCATTTGCATGGCTGCCCTCTTGAGAAAGGGAAGCTACTTCTCCCTGCCATGTAGTAGGATTTGTTTAGCATTCTTTTCTCTCTAGTTAGTGTAGGAGTAGGAGTAGACTTTGTTTTCAGCAGAAGAAGAAGTGCTTATGCACACTCTGCATGTCTCATTTGAGGCATGTATGATTTGGTCTCTGTATATAAGTTTTGTTCACATTGCTCCAAAGGTGCATAAAGCCAGGCTCTTCAGTATTCATAGTAGGAAACTCATAGTTACCTGTAATAGTTTCCATCTTCAAAGAAAAAAATGCAGAGCAACTAAAGTCATTTCAAAATAGTCCATTTTAGGGACAGATGAAAGCCCAGAGTTAAAACAATTTTCTACTCTCAGAAATTCCATTTTCAAGATTTCCTTATGAAAATTGAGAGTGAAATGTGGTTAGACTTAAAACAAAAAAAAAAGGCATACAGTCGAGCTGCTGCTTGGCAAATGGGAGGATCAAGACTTCTAGGTTCAGATTAGTTTCATGTTCATCAAGTAGACTCCATGCCCAATGGATGCTTCAAGGCCACTGGTCTCTTCATCTAGCAGGTAGATGTCCCCGTGAGTCACCAAATTGTTATCCATATTTTCCCCCGTGCCAAATATTGGATCGACCACGATCCCGCATAAGAGGAAACAAAGTCAAAAGGTAGATAGAAAAAGGCTTCAAAATTGGCTAAGTATAAAGGTATAAGCGAGAGATGCAATGCCAAGTCAAGTGATGGCGATTCAAGGGGTGAATAGAGAAAAGGTTTCTAAATGAGCGTACAAGACTACCACATGTCCTAGGGGAAAGTGGACCATCAGGGGAAAAAGTTGGTTCTTTGCCCCTTGTTATCTCAAAAGGGGTAAAAGTTACAAAATGGCCCATAACTCCGCCCAAGGAAAAAGTCAGCGTTAGAACCCGAGTCAAAGCCAAGGCGGGGAGTCGGAGGGAAAAGTGAAAATTTTCCTTTTTTCAGGAAAAAGGGGAAAAGATAAATTTGAGCCCGCAAACCCGATTTTTCCCTAATCTGGCTGCCACGTATCCCACATTAAAGAAAGGGCCTATTTTTCAAACTAGTTTTCCCACCCATTTGTATGGACCCGATACAAACTTCAAGGGGCATATCTTTCGACTCAGGGCTCAAAATATTGCAAATATGACACCATTGGAAAGATCTCGGCCTCACCTATGCCATGGAGGTCTGAAACTTTAATTTTGAGGAGGTTAGGTGAAGAAAAATGGAGGAAACATCTTTGGGCCTTCAATGCAGGATCCATCTATCTCAACAACCAGATCGGATTCGATCTATTTCCACCATTTCCTCTTCTTTCAAGGCACCGAATCAAGGAATCATGTAGTAAAGATGGATTTGGGGCATATTTTATCAGAAGCATTAACAATAGTGGTTGAGCTTCAACCCACTTTTCCCACTTCCCTCTCTCTTTCTTCTCTCCGATCAAATCTATAAATATAGGGGCATGATTCATTGTAAAGGGTTGTTCATTCTTCTTCCCGCCCCCTCTCTCTTTCTTCTCTAGGGTCGAATGTGGAGTTTAAGCCTCCTCCCTTGGCTTTGTAATGGCATTTTCCTTACCTCTTGCCCATTAATGGTGTACTGTGTGAACTCCTAGAGCAATAAAATTTGTTTCGTGATGTGTTTTGTCCATCCTTTGCTCATTTTGTTGTCTCTTCTCACCTCTCACCATTGCAGGGTATACTGTGCATATCTCTGATGTCCATTGCAGGTTTTGGGAGTTGTGTTTAAGGGGTTTGAAATGGTGTTCTATGTGAACTTTATCCTTGGTCTGTGATGCATCTGTCCATCCTCTCCATTGCTCACCTCTCTCCATTTCAGGCAGTTGGGTTTGTGATCAGCAATTCCCTTTTCTCGGTGCTATCACCTGTAGTGTAGGATTTCTTTATTTTCATCTCTCTCTCTCTCTCTCTCTCCTTGGTCCCTTGGAATTGTTAGATTAGGAGTAGATAGTCACATTTCCTTCCTTAGAAGTAGTTTAGTGCTAGGATTAGGAAGAGGAACCAGCCTTCTCTGGAGGATCATTCCCATTTGCAAGTCACACCAAATGAGTCTACCTTAGAAAAGTAGATGTTTAGAGCTTATTTGGGGGTGTTGTGATTTCGCACTAACACGTAGTTTTAGGACATGAAATATATTATAGAATATTTATCTCAGATTTTATAAAAATATCCTCTCTAATATTTTCACTTTTAACTAAGGATTCTAAATTTCAATGGCAGAAGCTTGTCAAAGAGATTTTGATATCGTAAAAAGAAAAACTAACTAATAATCTAGTTTTTAGGGGGCAAATTGGAATCTTCCCTTTCATATTCAAATAGATGCTTCCAATGAGGTAGTTGAGAATATTTTAGGTCAATAAGAAGAGGGAGAATGTGTGCATGAAATTTATTACATTACTAAAATATCTCTCCCAACTAAAAGGAATTACACCATAGAAAAATAATTCCTTGTAGTTGTTTATGCAATAAACAAATTTTGCCACTACATCACAGGATATGAGGTAATTATTCATATAGATTATTATGCTATTAAATATTTAAATAAAAATCCTTGGTACAAGGTAGAATTATTAGATGGTTGTTATTGTTGCAAGATTTTAATGTTAAAATTGTTGAAAAGCCTTGAAACACAAACATGGTAGTTTATTTTCTTTCAAGAATCATTATTTCGGTCTGTACGATGAACAAGTGAATGATGATTTCCCATATGAACACTTATTTTTGTCTCCACCAATTCTCCTTGGTTTGTGGATATGGCTAATTATTTAGCCATAGGGAAGTTCCCAATTTTTCTTACCCACAAACAAAGGAAACAATTAATCAAACAAAGTGTAATGTACAAATGGTTTGATGGAATGCTTTTTAAATGTGGACCTGACTATGTTTTACGCAGGTGTGTAACTAGAGATGAAATATTTGACATACTTAGAGCCTTGCCATGATGAACCATTAGGAGGGAATTATTCATTAAAAGAAAAATTCATAAAATTCTAGGAGCTGGGTATTATTGGCCTTCAATGCACAAAGATGTCAAGAGATATGTATGGAAATGTGATAGGTGCCAATGTATGGGGAAACCAACATTGTCAAATGAAATTCCTCTTCAACCTCATATAGTTTTGGAACCATTTGAGAAGTGGGGATTGGATTTTATTAGACCAATCAATCTAACTTCTCAAGGAAAATAATACATCCTTGTGTGCATAGACTACATGAAAAAATGGGTAGAAGTAAAGGCTCTTCAAGTATGCTAGGGATGAAAAGGTGGAAGATTTCTGTATGAACATATTTTCAGAGATTTAGAGCCCCAAGGTCAATTGTTTCATATCAAGGGCCCCAATTTATGTCAAATGTGATTAGTTATTTTGTGGAAACCTATCAAATAAGACACAAGAAGTCATCCCCTTACCACCCTTAGTCTAATGGTCAAGTTGAGGTGACCAATAGGGAATTAGAAAACATCTTGACCAAAAATGGATGTTTCAAGTAAAAATTGGGTGCAAAGGTTTCCAGAGGTAGTATGGGCGTATAACACAACCTAGAAAGAAACTACAGGATTTACTCCATATGAACTGGTCTATGGGAAGAAACCTATATTTCCCATAGAATTTGAAATACAAACATTGAAAAAAACTGCAGAAGTGGGAATTGAATTGTCAGAGGTGCATAAATCAAGAATTGCCCTATTAAATGAGTTGGACGAAATTATACTAGAAGCATTACTAAAAAAAAAAAATGAGATAGTCCAACATTAGAGATAGTTGTGGCATGTTCGCCACATCAAATAGAAAAATTTAAAAAGGAGATTAGGCTCTACTATTTGATTCAAAGCATAAATATTTCAAAGGGAGGATGAAGATTGGATGGATGGGTCCATACCAAATAGAAGAAGTCTACAACAATGGTATTTTTCAACTTGTTCCTATTGATGGTGAGAAAATGGTGATGTTATTTATTGGTCGATACTATGTCTATACTAGAAACTAGTGTCCCGAGAAGAATTCAAAATGTTTGTCGCAAGGAAATTCAACTTTGGATTTTTTGGATGAGGTCACCTCATCCAAGCTATTTCCAAGCTAAATTGTTTTATAAAAAAATATCAATAAGAGGAAGATGGTTGAAAACCAGAGATGGTGGCCATCTTCCTATGAAGGGATGGTTGAAAACTAGAGATGACAACCATTCCTTCCTAAAAAAGAAAAAAAGAGAAAAAAATTAATAATACAAAATTGTAATGAATAACAAATGGCTATTCGACATTGAGGGAACATGTGACAAGATGTGAGATGACAAGGTATGTGCCAAACACTTCTTTTTAAGTTAGAGAAAGGTTTAATTATGATAACAATAATTATTAGTCAGTTCAAGGTATAACCGCACATTTCCCACTATCTCCCACATGTTTCCCATGATTTCCATAATTCATAACGAGAGTTGTCATCACTATTTTTAATCTATATCGAATTCATTTTGAATGCCTACGTTCTTGACCCTAAAAATTTAACCTAGTGCAAAACTATTCGCCAAAAGCTATTACTACACCTGTTTCGCATGCAATTTCAGACTTTTGGGAATAGAGTTGCTTCTATCCTTTCATTCCTTTGAGAAATAGATAAGGGTTAGGGCTAGGAGGAATACCTGTTGAATGTCGAGAGGGTGTGCGCGCACTGCAGTAGAGAGAGATCAGTCATTGCGAAGAACTCCTTTTTGTCTTGGAAGGACTACTGCAAGTAAGAATACAAGACCACCAGATTTTAATTAGACAATAAATGAGGGAACTGCCTTGGGCCTAGGAAATATAAAACTTCCTTTCAAAGGTGGTCAGTTCCCCTGCTAATATGAATTAACACAAATTCTAACAAATAAGCTATTGTCCAATTACAATTTGTTTACCTTGTTAGAACAATAGAGAAAGGGTTGGTCTTGGTTTAGAATCACGGTGACCGATGCCGATCCATCAGTAATCGGTACCGGTTGTTGGAACCGATATCGCAGTAGGGGCAATGTTTTAGGGCTTTTGGTGAAGGTTGGTTGTAAGGTGGTTGTGTTGTTTTATAAGGCTGATAAATGGGTGGGGTTAGGTAATGGGGTGATGAGAAGGACTCAGAGAATACGGGGGTGTTCTTGGGGTAATGTAAGGGTGGAGGAATGACAGTTAGATGTAGTGTGTTGTTGGGTAGTAGATCTAGGAATAGACTTATGATGGCTGTGATTCAGAAGTTCAAGAAATGTTATTAAAAGGACATACAAGATATTACTTACTGATTATTGATGAGGATGCAGGTCCAAGAACTGTGATGACGATGGTAGA
The DNA here is from genome assembly GCA_018340775.1 of Taxus wallichiana var. yunnanensis. Lineage (NCBI taxonomy): Eukaryota > Viridiplantae > Streptophyta > Pinopsida > Cupressales > Taxaceae > Taxus > Taxus wallichiana. Next base: position 55,455,106 of record CM031240.1, on the reverse strand, counting down.
ACTTAGGTAGGATGACCTGACAATCAGGAGATGAGCTATCTTCCCTCCCGATGAACAGATGAGTGTCACAAGGCTCTGGTTACTCAGTTGCAGTTTTTGGGACTTGATGTCCTTCTCTGCAAACTCTTCTTGTTTCTTTTTCACTTGTCTCTGTTCAGCCAAGTAAAAATCCGGATCCTTCCAATGACTTCTGATTTTGGATCCACGAAAATCCAACCCTTTGTTTTTGGTTGGGAGTGGTCATTTACAGGGAACCGATGGCGGTTACGCAACCGATGGCGGTCGAGTAGGAACTGGTATCGGTCAGGTCAAAGCGGGCTATTTTTGGTAAAATAGCCAGCTTTCCCTCCTTTTCTCCCGAGGGATTAGTCGTGGGCTTGGTCAAGTCATTATGAGGTTAGTTTTAGGTGTGGGTGAGGAGTAATTAGTCATGGGTGTGGATGTGGACCAAGTTATAGGTCTTAATTAGGTTAGTTTAGGGTTAAGACTAGGTCATGATGAGGTGGTGAAATGAGGTGGCAGGTATGGTGATGTGGATTTATTAATTATAAGGTAATTAATAAATAATTGTGTAAGGTTTAGGTGATGAGGTTAGGTTGCGAAATGAGATGTGGGGCACAGGGGGTCGTAAGACACAAATTTGGTGTCTACATTAGCCCCTTGTTGTCGTGTAGCTTGTCTTTGTTAAAGCTGCACGGACAATAATAAGAAGTGGTTACCCCTGTTAAGGGTATAGGTAATCCCCCTCAAATCTATCACAGATTGAGGTAGCGTGAAATCAGGGATAGGGTTGATAAAGGGAAATGGTGTTGAGATGATGGTAAGATGGTGGGGTAGGTCCAAGGAAGTAGACACACGTTGAAATGCAGTAGTGTGACCAGGGTACATGATTTGAAGAGCAAACAAGCAATTCATAGGCAAAGGTCGATAGTTTATCCAAACAAGGGTGATATAATCCTGGTATCCAAGGCATAGGAAGTAGCTCCAGGGGATATAACGGGTAAGGTACAGGAATGGTTAGGCATGTTCGGCAGTACCAAATGGTTGGTTTGGTTGAGATAAACGTCACGGTCTTGGTCTAGGAAAAGTTGGTCGACTGATCAAGTCAAGGACCCTAATCATGCTAAAACACGAACAGGTGAGCTCGATTGAACAAAAAGCTACATGATGGGTGGATAAAATTGTAATTTGTTGATTTTGGGTGAGGTATTTAATCGTGCAGCCTGGGGTCGGGCCAAATGGTGGCCTGGGTCGGCCAAATGGTTGGTGCGGCCTTGGGTCGGGCCAAATGGGTTGGTTTCGGCCTTGGGTCGGGCCAAATGGTTGGTCAAATGGTTGGCGCCTCGGGTCGGGCCAAATGGTTGGTTGCGGCCTTGGGTCGGGCGGTTGGGCCCAAATGGTTGGTTATGGCCTTGGGTCGGGCCAAATGGTTGGCTTGGGTTGCGCCAAATTGGGTCGGGCCACCAAATTGGTTGGTTGCGGCCTTGGGTCGGGCCAAATTGGTTGGTTGCGGCTTGGGTCGGGCCAAATTGGTTGGTTGCGGCCTTGGGTGGGCCAATGAAGTCAACAAAGGGTTTTCAGCGAAGGTGGATATAGGCGATGTTGTGAGAAAGGGCGATTAGTAAATAAGGGTAGAAATTTGGTGAAGGTAGGTATTAAACCGATATCGATTGTCTATGACCGGTATCGGTTAGGTGACCGATACCGGTTCCTTAGGGCACAATATAACCGATATCGGTTATAGGTCGAAAACCTATAAAAAGAAAAAATAAGCCTGTCATTGTCATATTGTCAATTTGAAAACCAATTTTAGTTGTCTGAGGTCTTTTGGCGAGATTGTTGAGTTTTTCGGCTGAGGTGGCACTATTTGAGTGGAGAAGTGAGTGATTGGTAGGCCCTAGTGAGGAGGAGGCACATTTGATTGGTGGAGGACCCAGCAGAGGAGTTTGAGAGCCATGGCACAGCCAGGAGGAGCTGGAGGTGCTGGACCAGCTGGACCACCACCACCTATCCCACCACGACGACGTGTCATCGTACCGGTAGGTTCGAAACCCCTCATTGTGTGAATTTGATGTTGTTAAACTATATTGGGGTTTGGGGTAGGAATCCATGTTTTTAATAAAAGAATTAATAAATGGAAGTGGTTTGGAAAAGGGAGAGGGTAGGTAGGTTAGTTAGGCTAAAACGGTAGGGTGGGTAGGTTTTTAGGATTTTTTAATGGGTAAAATGGGAGTAATAGGTCAAAGAAGGGTTTGGGGGGCCGCGTCGGGTTCGGCTCCATGATTTTACAGTGACCGATGCCGGTCACTAAGCGACCGGCGTCGGTCACAAAGTTTTCGGGCAAGGTGGGTTTGTGGTGGACCGGTGTCGGTCGTACGTCGACCGGCGTCGGTGGAGAGGGGACCGGTGGCGGTCATGGGTGACCGGTACCGGTCCCTAGTTAGGATTTTCTATTTTGTTGCTTGGTTTTGTTGTGGTTTTGGGTGTTTGGTTGTTATTTGGGTGTTTTGGTTATTGTTTGGGAGTTGTGGTTATTGTTTGGGGGTTTTGTGTTTATGGGGGTGAAGAGGGAAGGGGTAGAGGTTGATAGGAAGGTTGGTTGGTGGGTGGGGGGGAAAATGGGGTGGTTGTGTGGTCAGGTGGGTAAAAGGGGGTATAGAAGGTTAAAGGAGTTGTTGTGATAAAGAGTAGGGCTAATGCAGTGAGTTGGTTTTGCAGGCACGTCAGCAGCTGACGATGCGGGATAGGATGCCCCCGTTGTTGAGACGGATGTGGCCACACGTGTCCACACGCCATGCTGGGCCATCATGCATGAGGTGGGACTGGTGGAGTCCAAAGCGTTATAGGGTGATAGATAGGGATCACAGTCTGATGGTTGCCCTCATCGAGAGATGGGATCCGGTGACCAATGTGTTCCATCTCCCGACGGGAGAGATGACGATTACACTGGAGGATGTGTATCGCATCCTTAGACTACCGATCGATGGAGAGGTAGTCTTCCGTGATGCGAGACAACCATGGACAGCATTTTACAGTGTATTCGGGGATGCGGCGCTTATTGACTTATCACAAATGCGAGCATTGCCTATGGGGGACATGTATCATGCCCATAGACATGAGACCTCATGGAGTCCGAGATTCGAGGTGATCGGCATCACATGCTTCGCCCTCCCGGGGGGAGCGGGGAGGCCAGACCCGCAGGGAGAAGCGCCGAGGGCGGGGGTAGACACGAGACATGGTGGAGGAGAATAGATGTTTTGTGGGCACATTGGATATAGTGCAGCTTATACAGAGTCCGAATCGGTTATATTTATAGAGGCTGCGTGCCCACATATGATGTATCCATTCATTTATTCATTTATTGTATATCCGCCTGCATGAGGCAATGCAGGTCATATGCATTGATCAAGAGGAGGCTGCCCAGTGAGCCATGGCCGAGAGTGATCTATAGATATTGCAGCTGCGTCAAGCTGTGGTATTATTATGAGATCACGAGAGGCCCCTTCTCGGGTAAGATATTTGAAACCTTTGATATATACCGGCATATATATGATGATTTTGATCCATGGATATTGTGTTTAAAATGTTTTAAGTCATTTTGTGATGGTTTGTGAAATTGATTGTATGATGAGTTTGATCCACATGGTTTAGATATTGATGGTGTTGATGTCTTTTGTTGATGGCTTTTTGAAATGGAATGTATGTATATATAGATGATGAGTTTAATTCACATGATGAGCCACCTCCCTTCCCCCCGATGGGGATGATGTATATGATGATGCCCGTATGTATGTTGTCGATGGTTGTTATAATGTAGATGGATGATGTTGCTGAAATTATGAGGATATATATATGTGATTTGGATGAAAAATATTGATGATAATGTGGTGTTGTTAGAGAGCAGAAAGAGAGCGGGCACCACAAAAATTTGCAAAAACGAAGAAACGGCTTAGGTTTAAGCAAAGGGGACACATGACCGATATCGGTTATGTAACGATGTAGCTTGGCAGGCTACATGACCGATAATGGTTATGTAACCGATGTGAAGTATATTTCCTAAAAATAGCAAGCGCTTGGTTGGCAACTTAAGTTCTTATTTTTAACATTCTTATTTTTAGAGTCATGCAACAAGTTAAATACGTGAATGCGACGCTATTTACTGGCATGATCGATATAGGTAACCATGAAAGAATTTGAGTGATAAGGAGGAAAGAGACCGGTGAAGCGAGCATGGACCGAGATTGGTGGCACGAAAGACAAGTTATATTTGGAGCGAGAGAGGTGAGTGAACATGGGTACTAACGAGGAGAAGCATCCATGGTAGAGCGAGGGACTATCAGAGGGAAGACAAGTTCCACCTATAGAGCGGAGACATCGAGAGAGAGGTAAACTGTTTGGTTGTAATTTGATTCTTGCATGTTTTGTGTGAATAGGATGAGAGAGAGTAAGTGGGTAAAGATGAAAAGAAAAGGTGATAGGGAAAGGTTTGGGATGGGGTGAGGCTATGGGGTAGGGCTTGAGGTGGTGGTCACGTATGTTTTTAGGTATAGATAGGAGTAAACGAGGCAAAATAATTATCGTAGGTGTATGTTTTTAAGAGGTGTATATTTTGACACATAGATTCTTTCATTCATTTATCATTTAGAGATAACCGGGTGATCGGTTAGCAAACCGGCATGGTTATCTATAACCGATATCACATGTTTGTATATAGGAGTTTCAAAATTTGAGAAAAAATCGTGGAGATTTGTTTTATTGAATAATTATGTGTCGTTTTGATGTATGCAGAGAAGCAAGGTTAAGGATGAATGATACTATGCGGTGGTGTTGTTATTTGAAACCGAGTGGATGTAACACCATATGAATGGGCATTGATAAATCGTTTGGGGTTAAGTGGAATCCGCCATTATTCACGAATCACGCGTAACCATGCTATGTTGCAGTGTTGATTGAGAGATGGAATCCGTGAAAAGAATACCTTATATCCGGTGGGAGATAATCTTTTTGTTGACATTGGAAGATGTGTTCCGTATTTTAGACTCCCAATGATAGGAAAAATAGTGTATGTGTATTGCCTGATGAGTGGGCGGGCAGCGATAACATGAAAGTATTTGGTTCAAGTTATAACGAGATTTGACATGATGTTTAACTGAAATTTACATATGGTACAATGTATGCAACACACCCCGAGGAAACAATGGCCGTGCTATTAATGATAGCGGTGGGGTATTATGCATTATCGAGGCGGAGGGTGGAAGATTTCCAAAATCATTGATGAGTGTTATTTGGGAAATGATAGAAATGAGCGTGACTTTCGATGGGATAGATATACGATGGGGCAGAGTTATATAGGGGTTTATGGGGTAAACGGGCACAAGCGAAAACACAGACGACACTGGATTGTTCTAAATACTTATTACATTGTTGGGCCTATGAGCACATTGTTTGTGTGCATCAATAGGCCGACCCATGCAAGCCTGGTTAAGTAGGAGTGCAGAGGTTGGGATTCGACGATGGGTCCAGTAACATAAAAGAATTTGCGAGATAAGGAGGAAAGAGTGCCGTGATAGATGACATTCGAGTATTATGAAGGCTGAGATATGGGAGATGGTGACAATGCATGGATATTTATTGGAGGCCTTACGAGAACTATATGGTGAATGAGAACATAGCCGAGGAGTTAAGGGGTGTGGAGACGAGGGGAGGTGGATCGCAGGCATCCCGGGTGAGTACGAGAGGATTCCTCTAGATCACATGATGAGGTGACAATTTGGGTTAAATTCATAAAGATATGATATGACATATAGACCATACATGAGGATCAATGCCGAGGTAGCATTCTCATCTCCCGGCCTACACCTCCGTAAGGGCCGAGAAGAGATAGCATCCGATCGTAGGGTAATGGATGCGGGAACGACAAAGGCCTATAGAGTATGGTGGGTAAGCAGAGTCGCGAGGTGCACGTGAGTGCCCGACATAGCTATGATTACAAATGAGAGAGATCGATCGTCAGCAGGATTTAGTTCACCAGCTTCAAACACAGGTGAATGAGACAACGAGATTGTTAGAGGTTTCACAGTTACGAGTGGAGAGACTGGAGGCAAGATTCCTCCACGCGAGAGGACGTATTCGTATGTTACAGGAGATGTTAGCAGATCAGTGGGAGGAACCAATGGTAGTGGCACCTTTGAGGATGGAGAGGCCAACTGAGGGGCATCGACGATCACGATCACCACCTGATTCGGGAGGAGGCGCAAGGGTCTAAGTGAATTTCATAGGAATATAAGAATAAATAAGGATGCCGACCTGCGAGTCGATGATAGAGAAGGTGTATTTGTTTATCATCTAAAATAAAACTAAATATGTATGTTGTTTTGAGTGATGATAATAATAAGAATGGTTGTGTTTTGGATGTTGTTTTTGTTTGTTTTGAAAAAGGATAAAGATGAATGTTGGCAAATAGAAATACACAAAAACTATTTATATTTACAACACATGATAGGGTATGGTAGGGGATGGTCGAGCTAACCTTGGGAGACCCCATGTCTCCTAAGTGCTGCCTACATAGCCCATTACACAAAGCAAGGAGGGGCCTCAGACCGATGTAGTTCTCCCTTAGGACTAGGGAGAGGTGAATTCAGGCAATTTGGTTGTGGTTAGGCAATTTTTCGGTTGGTAAAAATTTGATGTTGGTAGGGTAATGTCGTTGGTGTAGGTATAGGTGAAGCGAAAGTTAGCATACCCAAGTAGTAGGGAATCGTGTCCTGATTAAGGTCAACACACAATCCTAGAGTCGAGCAAAAGAGGCAAGAGTGTCCCGTAGTTGAGAAGAGCTAAACAAACCACATATTAATGTAGGATGAGCTTGAATCCCTAGGTACCTTGCATATAAAGAGAAGTCGATAGGTGAAAAGAGTTGTATAATCACAATATATCGGATATACGTCACGTCCCTTGAGTTTTGTTGTTTTGACGAATGGTGAGGTGAGGTGGCCGGTATAGTTGGGGTGCAGAGAACTTATTATAAGATGATTATTCTGACGAAAGAGAACCAAACCTAAATAGACAAGTCCATGACTCAAAAGTACTTTTGAATGCGGCTTTTATTTTGCTGAATATAGACTGATCGATGCGGGAAGTCTACAAGGGATATGTATTTTATTGTTCTTGAGGTCTTCACGAAGCTGATCAATGCGAGAAGCTTCGATAAAGGTCGACTGTGTATAGCTGTCCTTCAAGGGAAGGAGATCTATTTATTATAGTAGAGATGCGGTGTTTGTGTATAGTCTGTCCTTCGGGGAGCAAACTATATATATATAAGTAGAAGTAGTTTGCACATAGTGTCCTTCGAGGGAGTAGTCTATGTATAATTTTAGAGGTCTAGATGTCCGTTGGGCATAAAGCATCTAGTTTTGTAGGAAGTTTGACTCAAGAAAATCCCATAAGTGTTTAATTAAGAATGTGTCATTTTGATACTTTGAAGTCATGGACTAGACTAAAAAGGGGAAGGCATCTTTAAGGGGAGGTGATAATCAAACCATGTGAGCTTGATTTTGATTTTGAGATGTAGGAAACAAAGTGTATGCGGTGGTAAATGAGCTCAAGGGATGAGCGCAAGGTAGATAAGAAGTGATATAACACTGAATTCAACAGTAGAATGGTCGAAGATGCAAGGCATTAAGGGGCTCAGGCTCAAGTTTACCATTAAGTGAAGCTAAATGATAAGTGCTTGATCCATAAGTGTGAGTGATAATGTAAGGCCCAATCCAATTAGGAGCAAATTTTCCACATTTGCTCTTTTCTAGTTTGGTTACATGTTGATTCTCTTTGAGGACAAGATCACCAACCTTAAAGGTACGCTCATGAAGTCACTTATCATAAGCACGCTTGATGCGTTTTTGGTAGATTTGAAGGTGGTCAAGAGCCGTAAGACATCGCTCGTCAAGAAGCTCTAATTGGGCTAACCGCTCTTGGCGGAAATCATCGTTGGTGAGAATATCCTGAAGAGATATTTTGAGGGAGGGTATTTGTATTTCGAGAGGCAAGACAGCCTCGGTACCATATACCAAAGAAAATGGTGTGGCATTAGTGGAGGTACGAATGCTAGTACGATAAGCCCAAAGGGCAAAGGGAATGTGATCATGCCAATTTCTTCCAGAATCATTAACAACTTTCATGAGGATTTTGGTTAGGGTTTTATTAGAAGATTCACCCGACCATTGGCGTGGATAGTAAGGTGATGAGAAACTAAGTTTGATACCAAAGTTGTCACAAAGGTCTTGTAACAACTTATTTTTGAAAGATTTTCCATTATCTCGTTATCGTGCGATGAGGAACACCAAAACGATGATAATGTGATGGTTAATGAATTTGACGATTTTTTTTTTTTGGTTGAAATGAGTGGAATGGCCTCCACCCATTTTGTGTAATATTCGGTTCTTTGTGATTATCCAACGGTGACGCGTTGCGAAGAGGGTGGGTGAATCTCACCAATAAGGTCTAAACCCCATTGTGAGAAAGGCCAAAGATCTCATGTGACCTGTAGTGGATGGCTAGGAGTATGTTGAAGGTTGGCATGTTGTTGACACATAACACAACGCTTAACATATTCGTAGTAGTCATTATTAAGAGTAGGCCAATAATAGCCTAGGCGAAGGATCCGTTTGGCCATGGCAAGGCCGCTAAAATGTCCACCACAAATACCGTCATGGATCTGTTGGATGGTATAGGTGACCTCCGCGCCGGTTAGACATCGAAGGAGGATGCCATCAAAGCCACGTTTATAAAGGAGTCCCCCCATGATGACATAATGAGAAACACGTTTAAGAAAAGCACGTTTTGCCGGTACTAGTAAGGTCAGGTGGGAGAACAGAGGTTGTAAGGTAGTCGTGAAATTGGTGATACCTGTATCCTCGCGAATTAAAGATACATTATTTATCATACAAATAACCGGGGCTGAGTAAGATGGGGCAAAGAGTTGTTGGACCAAGATGAAAATGTCAGAGTCAGTTGATGAAGCAGGAATTTGCGAGGCTAAGCAAGCCATAGTATCCGCAAATTTGTTAGTGGAGCGGGAATGGTCTCGGATAGAATAATGAGTAAATGAGGTCAAAAGTGAATCCACGTAATGTTTGTACTTTTGAAGTTCCTCATTTTTACATTGGTAGATGCCCATAACTTGATTGACTACCAATTGAGAGTCACCGAAAATATTAATAGATTTGACACCTAAGTGTAACGCAACCCGAGACCAAAACAAGGGCCTCGTATTCCATCGTATTATTAGTGCAGGGAAATCGAGTCGGAATGAAAGAGGCATAGGCTCAGCGTCAAGAGGAATGAGAACAACGCCGGCCCCTCCGCCGCACTGGCATTTGGATCCATCGAAGAAGAGGGTCATTGGATACGACTCTTCCCTGAGTGAAAGAGTGGCGATGAGTTCGTCAGGGAAATTAAAATTGGTAAATTGTTCCCCAGGTAAAGGGGCCTCCGCGAGTTGGTCTGCAATAGTTTGTCCTTTGATTGACTTCTGGTGTATAAATTCAAGGTCGAGGTCAGCGAGGAGCATAAGCCATCGGGTGATGCATTGGTTTAGATGTGGTTTGGCATACATATAATGGATGGGGTCCGTGTTGGTGATGACGAAAGTTTTGTGATTCAGGAGGTAGTGTCGGAGTTTGGTGGCTACGAATGATAGGGCTAGGCACAATTTTTCTACATGTGTATACCTAGTCTCGTAATCCACGAGAGTATGACTTATATAATAAACGGCTTGTTCTCGACGTGCCGAGTCCCGATGTGCGAGCATGGCTCCTATAGCATGGTCAGTGGCAGAAAGGTAAAGGTAGAAAGGGCGATCATCCTGAGGTGGGATAAGCACGGTGGTCTGCAAGAGATAGGATTTGAGAGCTTCAAAGGCTTGGTGACACTCTTCGCTCCATCAAAGGCAATGTCCTTTTAAGAAGGTGATGGAAAGGTTGACATCGATCCGAGAGTTGGGAGATGAAACGCCGGATGGATTGAAGTTTACCTTGCAAACTACGCAATTGTTTGAGGTTTTTGGGTGGGGGCATTTCTAGGATAGCTTTGACTTTAGATGGATCGACCTCAATGCCACACAAAGAGATGATAAAGCCAAGAAGTTTTCCGAAAGAACACCAAAGACACATTTCTTTGGTTGAAGCCAGACAGAATATTGTAACAAGCGATCGAAAATAATGGTTAAAACATCGAGATGTTCACTGCGATGTTTAGATTTGCCAAGAAGATCATCGACATAATCCTCAAGGATAGTGTGCATAATGTCATGAAAAATGTAAGTCATAGCCCACTGATAGGTCGCACCAGCATTCTTAAGGCCAAACGGCATGACACGATAACAAAAGGTTCCCCAAGGAGTGATGAAGGCAGTTTTATGTTGATCGGCCGGGGCTACCAAAATTTGATTGTATCCCGAAAAGCCATCCATGAGAGAAAGCATCTCATGGCCCGCAGTGAGATCAACAAGTTGATCAATACTTGGGAGGGGGAAGTCATCCTTGGGGCAAGCGAGGTTAAGGTCTCAAAAATCCGTGCATATCCGAAGTCCCCCCGTCGCTTTAGTGATAGGTACGATGTTAGAAATCCATTGAGGATAGTCAATAGGCAAGATGAAGGAAACAGAAAGAAGTCGTTGAAGCTCTTCTTTGACCAAGAGGGCAATGCGTGGATGCATTTTTCTTAGTTTTTGTTTGACTGGTTTGGAATCGGGTTTTAGGGTGATGTTATGGACAGCAATGTCAGGATCAATTCCTGGCATGTCAGCGTAGGACCAAGCGAAAGCTTGGTTAGGGTACGGAGAAAGGTAGTAAAGGTGACTTGTTCTGATGCGTTAAGGGATTGTCCGATCTTCACAATGTGAGGATCCTCCTCTGTGTGGATGTTAATTTCTATAGTAGACTCATTCAACATGGTTTGAGTTTTCAGATGGTAATGCGTGTTGAATATAGGAGTCATCCGCACCAAGGTAAGTGAGGATGGAGTCGTCATCTTGGCACTCAACAACATTAATTGAAGGTGAATCCTCTTCGATCATGTCTGGATACAGAAAGGGAAGAGAAGATGGGTCCTCATTATCGCGTTGATAAGTGAGAGGACCTAGGAAGATAGCATTTATGAAAAAAAAAAGTTAGGAGGGATAGATTCAGGATCTATCGACTCTGTGGGTGATGATGGCAAAATGGGTGATGATGGTTCGGTAGGGGTGACGTCGTCATCTTCCAGAGACAACTGACACGAGGTTCCTTCGGTGTAAGTGTTCCAGAAATCCGAGACCACTACGATCATTGTGCTTGCGTGTAGTTATGGGAATGATTGTATGTCGGCCTTGTTCATAAAGACCAAAACCAAAGCCTTTCCAAGCACAGCGAGTCAAGAAGGTGAGGGAAAAATGACGATTTGTCAGGTATTGAAAATCAGATTGGAAAGGAACCACACCAAGAGGAGGTTCAGGGGTAATGGAGGATGCGTCGACACCCCCATACGTTAGGTTGGTGCGGCAATGAGGTGGTCCGTAGGGGATTACTTCCCCCACGACGACGGTCATAGGTAGGATGTGTATGTAACTGTCCGTACTCCTGTGGGGTATGGAAAGAACTAACGTTATATAGGTGATACTCCCCAACAGTAAGGCGTTGAAAACATCTACTAAGGGGTCGAGGTTGGGATGTTACTGCGCGGGAAAGGAAGTGGTATTTCATGACGGTGGTTTCATTGGTCAAGGTGTAGGTAAAGTGCGGTTGAAGGGATGATAGAGGTGTGGTGAGTGGATGGTTGGGTTAGATGAATGGGTGTCTTGACTGGTACAAGCACATCATTAGGGCGATATAACATATTGTAGGTTTTGAAGGGGGGAGGATCAGCTTTTACAGTGTAGGACTTCCCCTCGTACTCAAATTTTATGCATCTATGTAAGGTGGAGGGAACGCATCCCATAGCCCGGATCCAAGGGTGGCCTAACAACATATTGTATGGAACTCTCCCTCAAGGACATAGAAGAGTTTGGGTAAAGTGCGTGGCCCTACATGAATGTTAAGGATCATGGTGCCTAAGGTAGAAGTAATAAGCATCATGAATGACCGCAACATGATGGGGTTGGCACACATGCAACTAGAAGGGATATTCATTTGTTGGAAGGATTTTCAAGAGATGATGTTTAGCTAGCGCCCCCATCAATCATAACACGACGTACCGAATGTCCCTGATGTAAGTCGAGATGAAAAGAGCAGGTCGTGGATCTTCAAAGCACCAAAGTCGATAATTTTGTCTTCTGAGAAACCGACAGACAAGTGGCTTGTCACTGCATGAGAGACGAAGTGGTTGGGGAGATGGGTTGTTTGGTGAGTGAAGCAACGTGATGGGTGTGAGAATGGAGGTAACAGAAAGGTTTCATTAGGTAAGACCTCTATCCCTGAAGGATTTCAACGAGAGCTTGTCGATGAGATTCGAAGTCCGAATGAGCTCATACAAAGGTCATTTTTACAGGTGATTGGTGAAGCTGTTTGATCATGGTTCGGTGGGCAACTCCATTAGAGACGGGGTAGGCGGGTCCACGAATAACCACTTTAGGTGGTGGTGCGATCGGGATGGTGGATGGAGAAAGGAGGCCGCAGGTGTGCTTTCTTTCGCTTTCCCATTGTTTTTCTGCCCTCGAGTAGCAACACTAATCATATTGATCTCGTGAATACGAGAGGAGGAAGACGGTAGGGATAAGTCATGGTCTTCGAGAGGTGGGGCTGTAATAATGATAGATCTTGGTGAGGCAGGGACAGGTGGTATAGGAGAGGGAATTGAAGCTAAAGGTCTCTCTCTTCGTAAGTTGTCTTTCTTAACTTTTCTATCTGAGAGAGGTGACTGACGAAGTATGGCTTTCAACGCTTTGCATCCCTCTACGTCATGTCCTGGTGTGTGGTGGTAAGTGCAGATTTTAGACTCATCATAACCTATAGGTCGAGGTTTAGATGGATCATAAGGTCTAAGTGGGGGTAGGGAAATGGTCGCATTCTCCACCAACATAGCAAGGATTTTGGCGTAAGACCCTTTGAGTGGGTCAAAGTCAGAGGAAGATGAGGCTATTGACTGGGTAGTTTCTGGTAATGATGGGGTATGGTTGGTTTGTATGGGTGGTGGTTTAGCCAAGGAGTTTTGATAATGGGTTTTAACTAAACGTGGCTTCTTTGAGAAGCTATGTTTAGCTGGTTAGATGATGAGGCCATAGATGATGTGGTATCAGAAAACAACCACGGAGAAATAGGAGTGACAACAAACAAATCTTTTGATGATGGAATTTGTTTAGGGTTGGTAGGTGGACAGGATACGTGGGGTGATGGTGTTGATGTACCCGATCTCTCGTATGGGTGCAGAAGGCATAGGTCATTTTAAAGAAAACGCAGGAGGTATGATATATTGATGCAAGGTGGAGGGATGAGGTCCCAATATGGAAGGTAGGTGTGACGACGATGGTTTTAGTTGTAATAGAGACATAGGTTGAGGAGATTGAGTCTGTCTCCTAAGTGGATGAATGGCTTTATTTTTAGATAAATCAAGCCGCTTAGGTGGGTGTGTTAGACTGGGTATTGGTGAGGTCCCAAGCGTAGGGGAAGATTGGGTTAGGTTAATAGAGGTGGATGAGGTATTTGGTAGAGATGAGGGGGGTGAAGATGAGGACATAGGCATTTTAAGCTTCTGTAAACACTTCGGGTATATGGTAGAGGCATCTGGGTTGGTCATCTGCATTTGAGTAGAATATGGCATACTCAAACATTCCCGTAGGACCTTTCTATCTTCTGGGGAATGACAGTCCTCACGTGTGAATAGGAACTTTTGTATGGAAGAAAGGTGGGTTGTGATTTCGGTCCACTATGGGTGTGATACAGGGGGAAGATGAGGCACTGTATCAATGGGCGTTAAGAGGTTAACCGGTTGCTAAAAAGATTTAGGCGATGAAGAACTAATAGGTAGGAGGGCGTGTTTGAGAGGATCCGTCATGTTTAAAGAATGTGGTGATGTCGGTGTAAGAGGTTTCTCATCTAAGGATGACAAAAGAAGTGGTGAACCTTCCTCTTGTACAACAAGAATGGTAGAAGGAGACGTTTGGGAAATAGATAAATTAGATAACATCCGCTCACAGTCTTGCAAGGATGTGGTGTAAGAAGGCTCATTTGTGAGAAGGGAACTCTGGGTGGTTAATTCTTTGATGGGTAAAGGAACGGCAAGGATTTTGTCTTGTCTTGATGGTGATGAAGGGGGTTCGGGTTCTGCGTTAGTGAAGAGGCTTGATTCAGAATTTTTTCGATAGAGGCTTTTGGCCGGGAGTCGAAGATCGCATGGATTTCATGAACACTCTCCTCGGCTAAGATATCTTGGTTTATATTATCCGTTAGAAGAGTGATTCGGGAATGGTTTGTTGAAAATTTTCAAATTTCAAGTTACAGGAGCGTTAGGATTATCGAGGGCTATATCCCCGCATCAACCATTTCCGCACTATGTTTTTCAACATCTGCAGTTTTCATGACCGTGTCCCTTCACGCGGTGGAAGTTACAAGTCATTTTCTTTGTACCAAGAAGGTATGGCGTGAGTGGAATCAAACCCGAGTGAGGTTTAACAGAGGTAAGGTAATGGCTCCCGCTTTAAGTAATTTTTCCAATATCACACCATAAGTTTCTCCCAAGTGGGGTGTAATTGATGGGCTCACTTTATACTTATAGGTGGTTTTGGCGGGTATTAGATGGTGGTTGGGATTTGACCATCACCGCGTGCACAGCTCCTTTTGATTTCAAGCAATCGATGGGTGAGGATTGGTGGTGTTAGGTTTGTTGGTGGAATCTTGAGTTGGAAAGTGGGGTTTTTGCATGCAAACCACAATTTCTCTTCCTCTAAGGCTCGAATCTCTAGTTTTTGAGCCATAGTAAAGGCTTCGACAAATGTGCGGAAAGTTTGAATTTGGAGGGTAGGGGAGATGTGTTTAGCATAGGCCCGCGTAAAAAGTTCGATAAGTTCGGCTTGAGGCAAGGCATACGTAAGTTGGTTGATAAGGCCCCGCCATCGTCCAACGAAATCTGCGATAGATTCGTCTTCAAATTGTCGGATGGCATAGAGGTCGGTGATAGATACTTTCTTGGCAATGTTAATGGAGAAATGATCCAAGAAAGATTGGGCTAGTTGGTTAAAAGAGAAGATTGAGTGCTGGGTTAAAGCACTGTACCACTCCAAGGCGGGTCCTGATAAGGACATGGGAAAGGTGTGGAGTAGTAAGGCATCATCGTGAGCAATTAGATAGCAGGCATGTCTAAATGAGCGCAAGTGTTGTTGAGGATCCTCCTTACTATTAAAATGAGTAAATTTTGGTAATTCCCATTGAGGAGGATATGAATGAAGGGGGACAAGAAGGGTGGATAGGCTCCCGAAAACTTGCTCGTATGTCAAGGCGCTACGACTTCCTGAAATAGAAGCCTCCAGATTTTGCATTTTGTCCATCATTTGTTTGATGAAATCCGTGGTTGGATGAGATGATGGTGCGGTTGTGGCAAATGGAGGCAAATTGGGCCAAGGGCCTCCACTAGACAATGGTGGCGTTAAATGTTGATAAGGTATGGAGGATGAATGTGTTGAGGCGACCGAATAGGGATGTCCTATATAAGACGTTGAGGTCACGGGATACGTGTGTGGGAATGAAAATGTGGGCGGAGCTTGAGAAGGAAAGCTCATGTGGATAGGTGGCAGAGAGCAAGTCATGAAACAATCTGCAAGAGAGACGAGGTAGGAGCAGTCGGCGGTAATGACATGTGGGGCCCAAGATTAACCAAAGGAAAGCCAATCTGTGTCGTATGAACCTCTGAAGCCGCTGGATTGGGAGACGGGGCTAAGGATGCAGCAGGCAAAGTGGAGTTATCAGGTGGAGAAGGAGCTAAATGAGCAGCTATACTAATAGGCATGCCAACAAGGAGTTGACGTCGGGTGTAATGGGGCATGAGACAAATAGTAGTATCAGACAAATGCTAGGATTAGCATCCAGAAATTTGGCAAATTCCTTATCTCCTACAGGAATTTTAGGAACCTCGCTGGTATCCGTAGGATTCCCTATAGAATGTGAAGGGGGTGATTCAGGCAAAGGCACAGAGCAGGCATGTGAAACCATGGCGGCGGCTTGCTTCCGAGTGATAACAACCATGGACAAGAGTACACAGTAGGGTTTCAATCTATCAGGAACAGAAACAACCTCAGAATGTTGAAATTGGTAGGTTGTTGGTTTGTCAGAACTTTGAAAAAGAAAGAACCGATATCGGGTCTACTAACGATGTCGGTCGTCAGATTGTAGCCGACATCGGTCAGCTTAACCGATGTCAGATAATAAGACTGGTATAAGAAAATATAAGAAGCTGCTGATTTGAGTTTTTAACAATGCTTAGTACATCTATCAAATTGTTCTGAAGTGATAACTGAAACAATGTATGACAGAGAAACAGAACTAAAAACAAACAAGATACACAAACAAATTAATGACTAACCCTAGGTTAGTTTTATCAATTTGAGCTTATGCCTTTAGACGCAGAATGATGTGAGAATCCTAAACACAAGACTTAGGGGAAATGTCAAGTTTGTTTTGGCTTATAAGGTTACCTCAATCGGGTGGAGGAATACCGCGGAAAAGGGGGGATGTTTTGAGCTGTTGTGTTAATTATGAAGTGATTCGGTATGTGTTGTGCAGTGAAAGTAAGATTAATTTCCTATCAATACCGTGGAAATCACCCCCACGTGTACGACCTGTTACTTAGTCTACGTTCACTAGAATTGAAAACAACAAGCAAGAATGTAATGCACGTGTTTTAAACCCAAATCGAAAATGATATTCGATGAAGCAAAGAAGATGACTTTCACTAATGCAAAACTGGGAAAGCAAGACAAATTCTTTTACTAAATATAACAAAATACCATGTGAAATTTTTAGAAGAAGAAAACAACAAGTATGCTCCCTATGTGAAAGCAAGCAAGAAAAAAGAAACCCGAAATGGGTCCCACCTAAGCGTGCAAAATGTTTCGCGCATGGAATGTTTCACTTTTGGGAATAGAGTTGCTTCTATCCTTTCATTCCTTTGAGAAACAGATAAGGGTTAGGGCTAGGAGGAATACCGTTGAATGTCGAGAGGGTGCGCGTATCATAGAGAGAGAGATAGATCGACCGCGAAGAACTCCTTTTGTCGGGAAGGACTACTGCAAGTAAGAATACAAGACCACCAGATTTTAATTAGACAATAAATGAGGGAACTGCCTTGGGCCCAGGAAATATAAAACTTCCTTTCGAAGGTGGTCAGTTCCCCTGCTAATATGAATTAACACAAATTCTAACAAATAAGCTATTGTCCAATTACAATTTGTTTACCTTGTTAGAACAATAGAGAAAGGGTTGGTCTTGGTTTAGAATCACGGTGACCGATGCCGGCCACTCATAATCTGTACTGGTTGTTTGAACCGATATCGGTAGGGGCAATGTTTTAGGGGCTTTTGGTGAAGGTTGGTTGTAAGGTGGTTGTGTTGTTTTATAAGGCTGATAAATGGGTGGGGTTAGGTAATGGGGTGATGAGAAGGACTCAGAGAATACGGGGGTGTTCTTGGGGTAACGTAAGTGTGGAGGAATGACAGCTAGATGTAGTGTGTTGCTGGGTAGTAGATCTAGGAATAGACTTATGATGGTTGTGATTCAGAAGTTCAAGAAATGTTATTAAAAGGACATACAAGATATTACTTACTGATTATTGATGAGGATGCAGGTCCAAGAACTATGATGATGACGATGGCAGAACTTAGGTAGGATGACCTGACAATCAGGAGATGAGCTATCTTCCCTCCCAACGAATAGATGAGTGTCACAAGGCTCTGGTTACTCAGTTGCAGTTTTTGGATTTGATGTCCTTCTCTGCAAACTCTTCTTGTTTCTTTTTCACTTGTCTCTATTCAGCCAAGTAAAAATCCGGATCCTTCCAATGACTTCTGATTTTGATCCACGAAAATCCAACCCTTTGTTTTTGGTTGGGAGTGGTCATTTACAGGGAACCGATGGCGGTTACGCAACCGACGGTGGTCGAGTAGGAACCGGTATCGGTCAAGTCAAAGCGGGCTATTTTTGGTAAAATGGCCAGCTTTCCCTCCTTTTCTCCCGAGGGATTAGTCGCGGGCTTGGTCAAGTCATTATGAGGTTAGTTTTAGGTGCGGGTGAGGAGTAATTAGTCATGGGTGTGGATGTGGACCAAGTTAAAAGGGGTGGTTGGATTTCATTCTTAAATATCAATAATTCAATCCAGAGATGATAAAACAATTTTCCGAGATACTTGGAGATGGATATTCAAGAATAAAAGGTACAAAAATTTCATTTAATTCTTCAATTATTAGTGAAATTTAAGAAATCCTTGAGGAGTAAATTGGTAAATTTTATAGATCCATATTTTGAATTAATAAAAAGATTTGTGTGGGAAATAAAGAAAAATTAGAATTGGTCTTTGATAACACCTGGTAAGGTAAATTACATAAAATGATCCAGATTCCCATAGCCATGGGGCTCTATTGCAAAGTAAGTAATCAATTAATTTACTTGTGAAGGTCAATATGAAATCATTCTTGGTCTTGTTGTGAGAATCCTCATACACTTACACCATGACATGCTAAAGAGAATAATAAAATTGACCTGCCCAACTTCTTGCATGCTTTTGTTCATTACTGCCATAGAGAAATTCCATTGGGGAACTAAATATTTAAAATTTCAAGGCTTAATTCATTTAATTTGTAAACATCATTTTATCCAAAAATGGAATGGGATGAGGAAATGGATCAAGTTCCAAGGGAAATATGCTCATAAGAATGAAGCACAATCCAAGTGCAAAACCCTTGAAATAAGGTATTTGACAAAGAACAAACCCTAAGAAGAAACTAAATCCCTATAGGATGAATACCAAGGATCAAGTGGATGATAGCCCTTTAGTCGAAGAGCATGAAGTAGTATCCATAATTAGGGAAATGAAATCCACACCTCAGGCTTCCCCACCAGTATCTCCATCTCCTCAAAACCTTATTTCTGAGGAACAAGTTATTGAACTACAACCCCGGTGTTAAGGATTCCCCATCACCAGATAAAGGAAAAATGCCCATATTTGAAGGAGAGCCTAGCTCACCATATGATGAGGAATCCCTTACTTCACAAATATTATATCTCTCCAATGTTGAATATGAGTTGCAACAGATAAAATATATGTTGCAAAAGTTACAACTTGTCCTCTAGAGAAAAATCGGTACCTTTCCCAATTGGAAACTTAAAAAAGACATGAAATTTAGTATCTCAAGAAGGATCTGCAAAGCAAAGATTGGATTATATATGAGATACAATAGAATGCTAATAATTTAACTACATATTTTACAAATCTGAAACCCAAAAAAGAGGAAGAGAACATCATAAACACCACTAACCAAATCCCCAAACTAATGTTATTTTTCCCAAATTTTGGTTTTGAAGGGAATGAAAATATGGATGAGTCACTGCTATGAGCTCAAGAAGGTAGAATAAGAAAACAAGATCTTAAGGGAATAAAAGTATTGCTTGGAAAAAAATCTAGCATTAATATGCTAACTATATGAGATAGATCTTTCTTGTAGATCACTAGAAACCTCAGTATACTATGTTTTTAAAAGAGCAATTTTTTAAATGGTATATTTTGAGGGTTTCCTCTAATGAATCCATGGATTTTGAAACTGATAAGAAATTCATGGCTACATATGTAACCTATGATACATTTGGAAGGAATTTTTTATGTGAATTTTATGTCCATAAATTTTTCTTTCCTGAAGAAACACATATTCCAATAAATATGTATGTGGGAGAAGTTCAATTAAGATCTTTTATCTCCACACTCCGGCATCAGATTATTTGGAGAGAACAGAGTGACAAATTCACAAAAGAGGAGACCAATTCAGGTCTTCTCATGAGACATGACTTTCCAATCTCGATAGGTTTTTGACGTAATACAAGGCACATTTTACTCTGTCTCTAATTGGTGAGACAAATATAGGAAATTATTTCTTCATGTGTGGCAGATTTTAGGGCATATTCTATACCAAAATTTAATATGAAATTCCTTTCCTACCAATAGAGGTGGGACTTGATCTCTAAAATATAAATAATAAAAGAAGTAATTTATCCTACCAACCTCAATAGTCATTGAGGAGGGCCAAGGACATAGGAAGAATTGTGACATACATGGTATAAGAATATGTTGGCATGTGATTCATACCACAACTCATATTTACACTAGTTCCTTGATGAAATAATGATCAAGAATAGCCAACTTCAAGTTATAACAAGTGGATAAAGGTAATAACTGAATTCCAAGGATACCACGACCCGAAATTAAAGACATGGGCTACTTTTGCTGATTAATATAATTGTAGTAAAATTGTGGAATCCCTAAATAATAATGGTTGAATTTGTATAATGAGGACCTTCTAATCCATAAGTCTAGGGAGTGATGAGCCTTTAGAAAATCATATTCCAAACCCCATTTTTACTACTATGCCCATCTTACCTTGTATTGAACTGATATTAGTTTTATTGTAAATAATACTTTTGTTGACTTATAAAGATGTTTTGTGCATAAATATTGGTTATTTTTATCTTTTATATGTTTAATTGAATGAGTGATAAAAGGTGATTTTGGTGCTAACATGTGTGAATGTAAGGAATCACATAGGCAGTGTAGAACTCAATAGTCAAGTGTGTGACTCTTATAATGAAAGTGCAAGACTCACATAGTCTAGTGCATGAATCACCTAGTCAACACATGATTTACGCAATTCATGCAATTTCCTAGTCAACATAAATTCCATCATGGAACCTAGTGTTATGAGGTGGCAACCACTTATTTTGACATAAATATAATTCAAGTTGACATGGTTTAGTATTTACATTAAAGTTCTTCTTGGTAGTAACTAGTCCTTGTTTCATTAATCCTCCACCTTACGAGGAGTGTGATTACTTGAGTTGATCTAAACTTCCAAAGATCTCTAGATCTAGTCAAGTACTATTTACAAAACTCCTCCATCAAGAAGACAAGTTTTACCATAAATCAACATGCATAATTATCCATCAACTTGATAATTACTAATTATATGATTATTCGATATAAATTTATTTAGTAACTCTACATGTAATCTGAAATAATAATTTCTATTGAAAATAGAAGCTGGACTTCACCTAATATATAAGGAATTACCATCATAGAATAAATGTTCATTTTTTCTTAGAAAAATATAACAAGTGCCTTTGTAAGAAAAGAGCCATTGATAAATAAAGGGCATGATTCGGAATCAATTATGTTTTCATGAATAGGACGTTGGAACTAGATCGAGAGGAAGGAGAAAATGGCCATCTTCCCAATGTGAAGGGAAGTGTTGTGTATTTCTTGATTTTAGTTATTTTATTTCTATCATTATTGTGTTTAATTTATTCAAAGTATAATTTCATATTTGCATGTTTCAATTCTTCACAGTTATAGAATTAGAAGCATTTTCCTCTATTTTCTTTTAGCAATTCAAATAAGTTCGCATTAGATCCTTAGTGATAGTAATGGTTTATTTATAGTTTGACTATGTTATTTGCTAAATACGCTTCAAACCATTTATTGGTTGTGAATAGCCTTGAAACTGCCTTGGTATTGATATAATGTTGAATTATTAAAGTGTGAGTATCAACGGTGTTTGTTAGTAAGTATCTCATGGGCATGGCCAAAAATAGTGATCTCGATTGCCAAAAATGTAACAACCAACTCCTGTTATCTTTGGTCATGCTAAACCCTACTCACCCTTTAAAAATCATGCCTAATAAAAGTTGTAGGACCTTCCCTAATTGACTATTGGGATCCCACAAGCCCCGCCTAATTTTACTGTGTGGCCTTTGATCTCTATGCAACCTTTGGGTTAGCCATCTTAAACATGTGCCTCTCTATGAATCTGGCGGGGTGGAATCATTTCTACTACTTCTATTGATGTGGTGGCTAATGAGTGAAAACTCAGGGGTTTAAATCCACATTTATGATGAGGTGTTGCACCTCCAAACCTACTATCCGACAAGACCTCTAATCTAAAGTGGACCAATTCTCTAACATATTAGTTCTTTCCCTTATTATTATTTGTAATATGGGCCTTCTCGAAAACCACGTATAAGTTTTGTAGAGAGTGCATCCTTAGTACATGTTCTATATTAGTATTCATACCTTAGATGAAATTATACACACAAAACTCCTTATCGCACATATAATCCACATACTAAATCAACTCCAAAACCCTTATTTCATATTCTACCACCTGTACCCTATAACCTGTCTAAGCTCAAGAAACTACTCTATATGTTTGTTGTACATAAATCCTAGAGACATATCATAACATGAACCTCTTCTTAAAAAACTCCCAAGTCACTATCTCCACAATCAAAATGAGTTTATTCTCTTTGAATCTTCACCATACGCATGATCCCTCTCTTAGTAAGTGAATGGATACATGAACCTTAATGTTTTTCATGTATTCTTCAAACCTAAAACACCATGTCATGCAAACGTACCATGCCTCGACACATGACCCTACCTGTATATATTGGGTAAGTGGGTGGGTTGGGTCTTAGAATATATCAAAAGTGATCCAATGAATCCCTATAATATTGTCTTTATCTCCCATGTGAGTCATGTCCATACACCTAATCAAACCCTTTTGGGAATCATGACACCTTTATATCTAACGCATCACACTATCACAGAAGGTTTTCGAGGGCTTCTATCCTTTTATCTCTATTGTGACATCTCCCCTCTAATCGAGGAGTGGGGAGAACCATGACCCTAATGTGAAGGCCTCAAATATGACCTCCTACTACTTTTTTATCTTGTAGGTACCCTCTCTAAGTCTTGTCAAGTACATCCTATAAAGCTAGAAGGATATGAGGCCCAAAAACTTATGGCTCTTCCTCTTGTGGTACTATAGGTTCCCTATGTGTGGGGCCTTCCTATCTTTCCTACGAGATGTCCTACATAGACCACAATGAGTATTAGATGATTGTAAAAATGAATAAGGATAAAAACAAATGACAACTACCTAGAGTCCCAATCAAAGCAACCATGTGTACGCCTATATTTTGATCACCTACAAGATGGATTAGTTGATATGGAATATCAAAATCAATAATACTTAACATAGAATGAGCTTATGTTGCCATTGTGAAGAGAAGCAAAATAATGGGTTCTATCATTGAAAAAGTGGTTAAAACTATTTGAGATCCGAATCTAAACTCCGCACACAAGCGCACTTGAAAAATGTTAGTTGTTTTTAGTGGTTAGAGGTCCCTGAATCAGTCATATCCCTAATCATTTTAAGGAGATACAAAAAAATTATTGATTAAAGTGAAAAAATAATAAATGAAAATGAAAAATATACCTAACTCGGATCGCAAGATGATAACATTTGTGATTCACCAAAAATTACATGGAGATTGCAAGTCAATCGCAGTTGTGATTCCTACATGTGTTAGAATTTTGCTAAAACAGTGTTGCAGCAAGTTTTATCTATCATTTATGATTTTCTTTCACTTCTTCAAGACCGTAAACCTTAGATATGTGAACAAGAGGGAAATTAAACTCATGTATAGCCTTAGTGCATAAAGATTCATCGGTCATAATGATGGGGGTGAGTAGTATTTTATAGATTTTGAGTGCATAGGGGAGTGGGACACATATGGGTGGAATGATAGGGTCCATAGTGCATTGGGCATGCACATGGGTAGGTGGGATGGACATAATTAAATGTGAGTGGGTGAGGGTTAGTAAATGAGTGGTGAGGTGTCTTTTATCCCCATTTTGTGGGGTTTTATATTTTTATTTTCTTTTGTGGGATTATTTTATTTTTGGGATTTTTATGTTTTATGATATTTTTGGTATTTTTGAATAAGAGACCTTATGTATAAGGTGTGTTTTCTAGTGTCTACATTTTTCCTCTTTTGGTCTATGTGTTATATTAGGAAAGATACAACATAAAACTAAAAGACGAGATGGGGGCCATCTAACCTTGTGATGTTAGTTCTGCGATTCTACGGGATTAGCGAGTTGAATGGATAGATAATAAATTATAAATGAGATCGATGGGCCACTTCGGTGGAGTCTTTGAAGGGTCGATGGGTTGATTTCGTAAGTGGAAACTATTGAATCAATTGATTAATAATTTGATGTCATATGGTTGATGAGAAGGGTTTTGTATGATTCCCCCCTCAAGTGATAGTTTTTGGAGCCATAGGTTGTCCCAACATAATGCGGGATGAAAAGTGGCAATTGAGTTTGAGAGAAAATGAACCTTGGTAAGGCACGATGAGTGGAAGTGAGGTTAGGATTTCCCCAGCTATGTGTAGATATAAACTTGATGATGGGTATGTAGAAGAATAGATAAACATGTTGCCCCAACATAACACAATACAAAAAGTGGAAAATTGAATTTGAGAGAAAATGAACCTTGGGAAGGCATGATGAGTAGAAGAAAGATCGGATTTCCCACTATGTGTAGAGATAAAATAGATGATGGGTATGTAGAATAATATATGAAAGTTAGAGGACATGAAAACAATGAGTGGAGAGACTTAGTGAGGAGAGGGAAAAAGGTAGAGTTTGTGTGAACAGTACAATGAGTGATGCATGCTAGGTGGTCGAGGTGATGAGTTAGGTGGGTATGGTGGCGAGATAGGTAGGTGAGCTAGAAGGGTGAGATGATGAGCTAGATAGTGAGTTACGTGGTGAGATTGGTGGGCAAGGTGGTGAGTAATGCAACGAGTGAACTAGGTGAGAAAAATTATAAGCTAAGTGAGAAACATAGTGAGGTGGTGAGAAACGTGATGAGCAAGATGGGTGAGCAATGCGATGAGTGGGTGAGTAAAATAGTGAGGAAGTGAGAAATGCAACAAATGAGATGGGTGTGTAGTGCGGTGAGCTAGGTGAGAGACATGAAAAGTTGAATAAGTGGCACAATGGTTTGTGCAAGTAGTGCAAATGAGTTAGGTGAGTGGTGTGGCGAGTTGGCGGGCAGGTGAGTTTGGTAGGCAAACTAACTGGGTGAGTTGAGATGGATGGGAAAGCTAGGCGGGGCAAGTTAACTAGGTGAGTTAGTCGGGTTTTCTAGATAGGGGAGCTAGCAAGGGTGAGTTGGGTGAGGTGGTTGAGATCACTAGTTACATTAGTAACTCATTGAATTTGGTGAGTGAGCTCGGAAGGGAGGTGGGAGAGGCTCGACGAGTCACTGGGTGATTATTCATGAAGATTTGATCCAGTGGGGAAGAAAATAAATGAGTAAACCTGGGAGTGTAAGGATTAGGGAGATCGAGAGTAAATCGGGGAGAGGGTAAGTCATATAGGTGACTTGCCATGTTAGGTAAGAGGGGTGAGTGTGAAGGGGAGGAGATGGGATGGGTGAAAAGGATGGGTCGTGGGTGTGACCCATGGTAGATGGGGTGGTGACCAAAGTGAAAAGGAATAGGGGGTGGAGGGATCTCAACAGAGAATCTAGATGTTATAGGATGTGAGTGGGTTGCGGGCGCAAGCTATGGCGAAGTGGAACAAGAGGTTTGGTGGTGCATAGGGTGTGGGGTGAGTCATGGGGAGACCCATGATAGAGAGTACTAAGCTGGAGGGATATGGGAGAGATGGGGCAAGTGAAGGGTGATTCGGTCGACTTAAAAATGTGACTTGGAGGGGTGGGTAAGTTTGGGTAGGTCGGAGGAGAGTGTGAGGGAGTTGAGTTAGGTGCGGGGTGTTGGGGTCAATTGAGTTGTGATAACGACTTGGTGAGTTAAGTGGGTTAAGGTTAAAACAAGTCACTAGGGTGGTTCAAGGAGGATTGGGGAGGTTGGAAAAGTTGATTCACAAGAGAGAATCACTAGGTGAGTGGTGAGGGGGAGGGCAAAGCATGGTTTGTAGGGAGGGTTACGTGTAGGGGGTGAGACATGAAGTCAAGGGAAGGGAGAAGTGGGGAGAAGTTACACATGTGACGGGGGTTTGGGTGAGTCATAATTACAAATCATCGGATAATGAGAGAATTGAAGTGGATGGAGTGAGATGAGGTTGATGAGTGGAGATGATAAGAGGTGAGCTAAGGAGATGAGGTTAAGTCACAAGAACAACTTAGAAAGGGTGTGTTAGGTCTAGGGTTCGGTAAGTTGGGGTGAGACCGGTGAATAAAGTGAATGAAATACGCATGAAATGTAAATGGAAGATGAGGAAATACAAAAATGGCACGATGATGTAAAATGAAAAGTGATAAGGATGTAAAAGGTTTGTAGAAGATAGTGGATTCCCAAGGATGATCATTTTGAATGAAGGGGAGTGTAAGTGGGAAAGTGACATGGTTACAAAGTGGTGAAGGGTAAGAGGTGTGTTGGTGTATGACCATGATTTGAAATAATAGTTTTGGTTAATAAATTCATGGATTCATTTTGATCCACTTTGAAGGAACTACTCTCGGAGGCCCCGAAATGCCTATTTACGTGGATTGTTACACCTAATAAACATCCTTTCGAGATGAATAAAGAAGATATAATGCATCCAAGAAGATTTTTACTTTGAGTTATGATAGCATTAGAGTTAGTTTAGGGAAGTTCTACAAGGTGATATAGGTTTAGGAACAAGTGCAACACCGTGCTACCAGAAGACAATGTATGGAAATGAAAGTAGTAAAAGAGCTAGTGAGCTTGATCTGGATGTTTTAGGAGACTTGGGTAATTTTTTCAAGTGACTAAATACTCACCAAAAATATAAGAAGTCCTACTTCACATTGTAATTTTTTTTTGGAGATTCATGTTGTCACGATTTTGGGATATGATCCCGATAGTGCAAGTAAACATCCCCAATATCTCGTGGAGATTAAAATGAGAATTATAGGAGTTCTAAAGGGATTTGGGACCTGATTAAAAAATAGAAGTGAATATAATTCAACCACTTATATGGCCCATGTGATATATTAGAAAAAAATGTAAATTTCTTTCTAGTGGTAGTTTGACCTTTTAGGAACCACTCGTGAGCGGAATAAAAAGGGGGTAAAATTAATAATTCATGCATAATTGGATCTTGATAGTAGTCATATTGGTTTCCTTAGGTATTTTCCATTAAAAATCATATAATTTTTTCCCATGATACTCTCGGGGAAACTTCGGGGACAAATACACACTCTCTAGGGTCTATTTTTGGTAAGCTGTTGGTAAAGGCAATCTTCCTATAAGTGTTCAAGTCACACTTTCACACCTTGGATTCAATTTTTCACCTTTAAACTTGATGAAAATGTGCATGGGGTGTAAAAATTTCAATCCCAAGGAATGAGGATGTTAATTTTGAAGTTTCGTCACTTAAGTGACTTGTTTGGGTGTTAGGTGAGTGTTATGCACTCACATGCAATTTTGGCCCCATCCTCATGTTCCAACACCCCCATATAAGAATTTGAAGGCCTTATTTGACCATTTCACATGGTGAAAATATTCAATAGTTGAAAAAAATTACCCCAAGGAGGATGAAGTGTTTGTGTCACTTAAAACATGACTTGCATGGTTAGGTGAGCCAACTTAAATATGTCCCCCTCCTCATATTTGAGGTTACCCATGGCATAGTTTCCATTCTTTCTAAATTTTTCACCATTTCACATCATACTAATTTTTTAAGGTGCCATGGAGGCTCGTGGACCCCATTTATTAAGTTCCAACTCACCTTCAACCCGGGTTAAGAAGGTGTGAAAGTGAACCCAGAGGTGAGTTTGCCTAACTAGAGTTAACATTTGAACATTCAAATCATCCTTTTCCATTTTTGGAACTAATTTTTTAATCTCTTTTCACTCCATTTCTCCTATAACAAGACCTTGCCAAATTTGGAAATCCCATTCTCGAGAAAACACTTTTTCTTATATCTCATAAACCTTTTCTCTATTTTCCATGAAACTTGAATTGAAGATTCCCTACATGAATGCCATTAGAATGAGTGTTTTTATGACCTATTTGATTCCCTCCTCTAATTTTTATGGACATAAGAAACTTTCATTATTATAAAACTTCTTCCTTGGATATCCGAGTTGCAGTAAGTCAAACAAGTTATAAATCGGAGCATGAGATCCTAAAAAAATCAGCTTTCCAATGAGCCCTTTCTTGCCTTGTGAAAATGAGTAGAATTAAAGTTATGGATGAAATTTATTTTTCATAATTCTTCCCTATCACATGAATAACAATCATACCTTCAAGTTCACTTTTCGAATTCATGAAGATGTGGATGAGAAAAACCCCTGAAAATTGGAACAAAGCATCTCGATGAGAAGTAGAATTTGTGGAGAGCTTTTTCGGTCCCATGTGACACCCCCGTGGCAAATGTATGTTTTTGTTAAATATTAATTTAAGAGACTTACTAAGGGTGGTAGGTACAAAATAAAAATGAATTTGTGACACTCGGTTCATTCCCCAATAGGATAAGTTTGAAATTGATAATTCGGTGAAATTACCAAAACTAGTCACCCAAGAAGAACTTACTAAAAATAATAAGTATCGGAAGAGGCTCATAATGGTCATGGTTGTTCATCCTCAATTGTCAAAAGGGTGAAATGTGTAAATTTGTCTCAAATGAAGAGAACCCTTCTCGAGTTCCCAATTTTGGTCACACGGTGGAGATTTATGATCTCGGTGAAGAGTTTCTCACTTCGTAGGATGGGTTAATCATAAGTTGCAAACATGTAGCATCCATTTTCTAACCTTCATTCTTCACATGGTTGAGGTTATCATAACCTCATCTCATGGATGAATCCTATTAGGAATGTGTTTATTTAGTGCTCACATTATTAATATTTGGTTTATTGTTATGTTTGTTATTATCTTAGTTTATATGTGAAGTTGTTAATAAACAACTCACGTATATAGGAAAATGTGATATATTTGTGGGATGGGTAGTTGAGGTAGTTTCCTAGATTCTAGTGATGTATAAGCCTATATATATGGAGATATGTATTTTTCGTATTCAAAATGTATTGAAAGCAACATCATTATTTGGTGAATCTTGTTGTGTAAATCTGGTCTCAAGCTTTCATTTGGTACGAGCTACGGTTTATGTAATGGAACAATAAATTGTTTGCAGGGGTAGTCATACTAATCCTCATTGCCTCTTCTCATGTGATGTACAACCAACAAAGTGAGTTTCGACACACTCCTCATCTCAGGTGCATCAAGCTTCTACCACTCTCCCACTTCTGTCTTGGATTCTGATGCGTGTGGATTTAAATCCATTCCTATGTGTATGCTGGAAATATTGTTGCCATTTAAAGAAGTGATTAGATTATATATATGTGTTCAATAATCGATGATAGTTGTGTAATCAAGATCTAATTGAACGTGGCAATTGGAATATATTACTTTTCTTTGCATTGGATCTTTTTTTTCTGTATTTCCATCATGTGCGTAAATAAGGGTCATTTATTATTTTGAATCAATATTTTCTTGATCTCTTCTCGCGTTCCTGAAAAGCGTACAACCCTTATCCTATGCAATGATTAGATCTAAGGCTCCTTTTCATTTGCGTGGTGTATATACCTAGTGATTTGTAAATAAATGAATGTTAATGTGCCCAGAATGGCATATTTTTGGACTTCATACATAATTTAAGTAAATACCTTCATTCAATAGCCACACACAGGTGTTCGACTTTCTATTCATCTCACGTAGATGTGATACGAGTTCATAAAATGTATACACCTGTGTACTGAGTCTGAGCTGCAACATTTCTCCTCTACTATATCTTACATGCAAGTTTGCTCTTCTATCGCTACCCACATGTGTCTCTCTTGTCAAATGATTCTTAATATACTCAATTCCTGACACGGATCTGGGCGGTTAACATTGGTTCGAATCTCCATGGCACTGGTGTCTTTCTTCTCTACCGGTGGCAACTGCTCCTCCATAGATGGGTCTGAGTGCTTACTATAAATTACAATTATTCTTCAAAATTGTCCTTTATGTCTCCACGTGGCTATATACCATCATTATAGGTATGTTTGTTAGTAGTTTTAGTACAAGATGTTTTGAATTATAAGCCTCATAGGACCGAAAGTTAGTGAGTCATAGTATTGTCTATAAAACTATTCTCTTAGTATCTTATGAGTATAATCAAAATCATTTGTCATCAATTGTAGAGTCATCTTAAATTGTTATTTTGTTGCATTGTAAGTCTTTGTGGACCATTAATTGACATTATGAGTTAGAGTTATAAAATTGTCCAATCAAGTGTCGAGAGTGGAAAATTGTAAAAATAAAAATAACAATTGCCTCACGGACTCATTTTCGGTAGAATCGACGTCCGATTTGTAATTGTACTCCAAGATCGAATTCGGCTGAACTAGTAGCATGACACTAGAGGATGGAGGCATCGAGGTTTGAGGTCAATCTATGACCTCTCGTCGATCACTAATGACGAGGCCACATAGTAGATGTGATGGCATATATATAGTGTGAGTATATGCTTTTCAATGTGTTTTAGTGCAATGTTCAATAAGTGGAAATTTTAGATTGAGGGGGGAACATAATCTAATTTTCCATTTCCAGTTTTTAGATTTTAATGTGTGAGCATATTTTCCTATGTTATTCCCTGTGGTGAAATGTGATGAGGGCTGATAATAGTACTTGGCACATCATGATGTGGTTATAGGTAAACCACTTGAAAACCTTCATTTTTGGTTTGTGGTACTCCAATTGAAAACCACCATTTTTGGTTCATGGTTAACCATTTGAAAACCATACAACAAGTTTGTGATCATCCTGCAAAGTAAAATCACCTAATCATGAAAGCAAGTGCAAGTACAAAGGTAGGTTTTCCCCATGTTTGCACTAAGGGGGAATGTTAGGAATGTGTTTGTTTCGTGATCACATTATTAATTTTTGGTTTATTGTTACATTGTTAATTATCTTAGTTTATATCTCGAAGTTGTTAATAAACAAATCACGTATATAGGAAAATGTGATATATTCGTGGGATTGGTAGTTGAGGCACTTTTCTAGATTCTAGGGATGTATGAGCATATATACATAAAGATATGTATTTTGTGTTGGTATCAGAATGAGTTGAAAGCAACATCATTATTCTCGTGAATCTTGTTGTGTAAATTTGGTACAAATATTTCAAATCCATCTCCCCAAGGCTCTATATCATCAGGTTGAATTGTGAAAGCTATGGTCTCAAGTTACATCAAGGATTTGAAATTTTGGGAGGCATTGTAGTGTTTCAAATGTTTGAATGTTTTTTCAAATGAAAGAAATATTCTATCATCATCTTCAATGGTCTCCAACTCTCCTTCTAATGGCCAATAAATCAAGGCATGAGCTCACAATTTGCAATGTTGTAGAATTGGGTTAGTGCTCATCACTAACCTTCTCGGCATGTTTAAGTGGTGTCGCAGAGTTTCATCATTTAAAAATTGTTCATAGGTATTAATCGAGCTCTTCATCAATGCATAATAGTGGAGGGTCATCATGGATCAATTTTCATCTTCAACCTCTTCGAGATATGATCTTCATCAAAGGTGGAGGAATCTTCATCCATACTTTGGACCATTTCTTCTCTCATATCCTCATTTTTCCTCCTCTTATCTCCCTCTTTTTCTAATTCTTCATTGTGATCAATCCTTGTAATATGTCTCGTTGTTGTAAATCAGCAGCACCTGGATGTTGATCAGGCTTCTAGGTTGATCATCCTAAGCATCCAGTGTGATTGCACAACATTGAATCCTCTCCCCAAGTGTGGGACTTGTAAAATGGAAGAGGAATCTCCAGTTTAGAGGCTGGTTCCTCAACTCCTCTGATCAGTTATATCACTTACACAATTGCAGAGGTTCAAATTCTTGATTTCTACTCTAAATTCCAAAGGGACAAAGATAGAGAATGCAAAAAAAAACTAAAACTAATGCTAATAGGTGATGCACCAAAGGAGTGGTGAGAATTTTTCACTTCTATAGATTGACACAGTTCATAGAATGCAACAAAGAACCTCATACACAAACTGATAACTGTAATGAAGAATCAGAGATTAGCTAAACAACACAAGCAGAGGATAAAAACTAATCACAGGGCCTGTATTGTTATTTTTAACATCAAAATCACTTGCATTACAACACCTGAGAGGCAAAATAAAGTTGCAGTTCTTAGAAAAGGTCTGTTATTCCACCAAAATCACTTCCAAGGTGAGAAAGGGGACCTACAATACAAAAAAATGTTCAACCCTTTGAAAATGAGCCAAAACTGGCTTTTACAGTGCAAGGGACGAGCCCAGGAGAGAGAAACGTGGGAAAACGTGGAAGGGATTCAACCATTGACCAAAACACATTCAAAACAATATGGGCATCCTTACAGACCCATTCCCTGACATTTTCAACCATGCTGGGAGAGAATGCGAGCCATTCTTCATTAAAAGCGGTGGTTGAAACGTCATTTCATCCATAACCACGTGCTTAGAGGCATTTTTAGATTTTCTCTCCAAAATCCATAAAAATGCAAAATTGACCCTGGAATTTTGTAGAGAATTTCACCAGCTTTCCATTGATATAAAGAACGTGAAAAACCGAGCTCTGGATCGAAAGATATGGCGATTTGAAGTTTTAGGTCAAAATAGGGCCAAATTGGGTCGGTGGGCAAAAATTTGAAATTTTTACCTTTTGGTCATTTGGAAAATTTTCCAAAATTTCCCCGTGCTCCACCCTTCCAAGTGCCATGTGGCACGTTTTTACTAGGTGCGGGCCCATCCTGCTCTATTTTCCTTCACTTTGCATTTTGGAAATTTTTCCAAAACTTCCCCGTGGGGCCGATGAGCTTGGGACACGTGGCGAGATTCTATTGGCTCACAATAAGGGGGCGGGCTTTCTTCTCTGAATTTTCCTTTATTTTTTCCCTTTGGGAAAATTTCCCAAATTCTCCCCTTGCCCCGCCACTCCAGGACACGTGGCGAGATACAATTGGTTGCGGGCCCTGTGCAAGCATTTTCACTCTTGCGCAAACACTTTGGAAAAAAATCCTGACTTCCTCCTGCGCCCGCACAGGTCCAGCTCCATAGGACACGTGGCATCGTATCATTGGGCACGGGCTTTCCTTCCAAAACTTTCCATGCGCAACACTTAGCCAATTTTTTCAAATTTCTCTCCAGTGACACGTGGCATTACCTGATTCGTCACGGGCCGATGGGGAAAATATTTCCTCTTGAAAACTTTGCCAAAACACTTGGTAAAAAACCAAGTTCTCTTCCGACCCCCGCCACTCCTGGACATGTGGCGGCATCTCATTGGCTGCGGGCCTTCAAGGGGAAAATTTCCCACAAAACTCCACCGAGCCATAACTTCAAAAATACATGGAGTTAGGAGGAAAACTTTACCTTCTCGAAAAGGCGAGAAATAGCTCTATCCAATGGTGCCATTTCCGAGAAAGTTTTGAGTGCCTGAAAAGCAAAAAATTATGACTGAGGCACAAGAGAGGGAAGAATGAGAGGAGTTAGCCACAAAATGAGTAGGGGCACATTTTGGATAATAATGTCTTATTCACTTAAGTGACTCTAATGGTGAATTGTAAAAGTCCCTTTTGATTTATAAAAAGGGACTGATTTTCTCACATCCTAGGAAGACAAAGAGTCATGGGTTGAATAAGGACATGAAGGGTCACATGGGGGTAGATGGAGATATGGAATGTAAAACTATAAAAGGAGATGATCCCATCATTGTAAAGGGACGGTGATACCTTTTATAGGCTCCCATATTATCTCTAGGAATAAGTGATTAAATTCTTCTAATCTTTGTCTAAAATTTTCTATCTCCATCTCAATTTCATAGTATGAGAAATTGTAATTGTGCAATACAATGCAAGAAAACTTTGTGTTAATTGTATTGTGTTCCTCTTATTTTGCTATAGTTTTCTTCTCATTGAATGTATATAACTACTCTTAATTTTATGTTGGACAAATATGCATATTATATTTTCAATATACAATCCTTTCTCCTACTTTCTATCCATGCTTCTCTCCCTCACAATTCCTCACTAGTGCTCCACACAAGCACTTTTCCATAAGTATAGGAAAGTATTCTTGTGTGATCCTGGTCGTAAGGCCACCCCCATAATTAGAGTAGTGTATATATGTTTCCTTTTTTCAATAAATGGAGCTGCCCCATTCAAGCAGAGGACTTAGTCCGCAGTTTTGGTAAAATCCCACAATTTTTCCAATCGAAAAATTATTTCACCAACACTTTTTGTGCCACCATGGGGCAAATTTTACATGTTATACACCCAATACAAACCAAAAAATCCAAAAAATAAAAAAACTCATAAATCTGAAAATCCCATAAATAAATTCCCATAGAGTCCAAAAGTATGCAATCCCTTTTTAAAAACTTGTTTTTGATAACCTTTCTTAAATAAACCCTTTTTCCCATTTGCAAAGTTCCCTAAAGACTAGCTGAAAAAAATATACCAGATTGGATAGAGTGAAAGGAATTGTTGACCCTTATTTTGAGGCTCTCTAAAATTAGTAAGAAAAATTTAGAAATATTCCATACTACTGTTTTCAAGCTTCATCCACATCTCGATTCATAAAGTGGTACTCGAAAATCCTATCCAAACTCCTACAAATACTCCTCTTGAAAATCCGCTTGATTCTCTTATCATTCAACCACCATTAAACATTGAGTTCCCAAGTGAAGAAGAACCAGAGGAAGAATTCCTAGAAGAAGAATAAATGGAATAAGAGGTAGAAATAGCCCAACCAATTGTTCCATGGGAAGGAATACAAGTCTAGTTGCTCTTGCACTTCCTCTTTATGATCTACCGATAAGCTCTCGCAAGAACTTTCAAAATTTCAAAAGCGACGACACATAAATTATTGAAGAACACATCTCTTCCTTCATCACATCATGTAGAGTTATTAGAATCAAACACGAAGATGTTACTCGAGATTTTTTTGTAGAATCTACGTAAGAAAATACAATGGAATGGTTCTATCTCCTACCATCTGGATCCATCACAAATTGGAATGACATCAAAACTAGTTTTGAAGAAAGGTTTAAATCTATTGAAGATTGTCAAGACCTCCTAGTGCAGCTTTGTTCAAATGAAAAATGATCCCAATGAGACTATGAGGGACTTCGTAGCTTGTTATAACAGGTTTCTCAAGAGGATACCCTTTGAAGCTTTTTCCCTCCGATGACAATGTGAAAATCCTCCGAAGATCTTTACCTAGGAACCTTAGAGAAGCTCAGGAATATGCTATTGAAGTAGAGGATGATTTGATCTTGTCTAGAAAAATGAAGAATCCAAATGGAAAGAAAAGGGGTCAATTTTCCAAGGAAGGTACCATTGACTCTCTTGTTCAAAAATTGGAAAATGAATTGAATGCAATAAAGAAACAAATGGTCCAAAATATTCCTCTTCAAAATTAGAATAGGAATTGGATTGTCAGAGCACCCTAAAGGATTGCCTTGGAAGCTCCACCTACCCAAGCATATTATGTAACTTGGGATGATGAAGAATATGACATAGAAGAAGAGGTGGGATGTGAAAACATCAGGTACTTTGAATATTCATTTGATGAAGAAGACTCGGTGATTGGATACAAATATGTGGTGTTCACCCATTCTAAAGATCAAGTGAAAGAGGACCTATCTAGTAATGAGAAATACAAATCAAAGAACCCTCCACCGGTGACTCTACAAAAGAAAACATCAAATGGAGGCTCATTAAACTTATTTAATAAATATAAATGTGCAAATATAATAAATGAATACAAAGTACAATAAATAACACAATCATACAATAAGATTTAACATGGAAAACCAAAATGGGGTAAAAACCATGGTAAAATAATTTCCATTATGTGAGAAAATTTTCACCTAGTCTAAGTAAACCCCTCCTCACTTGTACTCCATGTTTTTAACCCGAATTACATTAATAATCCGAATATGACCTATATTCATATTTAAATAACTCGAAGGTTTATGACCTTCTTAAGTGATGGGGTACACCCCAATTTAATATTAGTTAATAAATAACTAACAACCTAATATAAAGTTTATATTTAAATAATAAAGAATAACTTATATTATATATTATTTAACTATAAACTAAATATTATGATCACTTAATATTATAGTTCTAACAATCCCCCTTAATATTAAGTGGGGATCCATATGCCAACATTACCTATTTGTACAACAAGATTTACAAATCCATAAACCCCAAAGGTTTAGGCTAGCATATGTATTTTGAAGGAATTATAACACCTTCATCATGCTCAACTTACCTTTTGGTACAAAAGGATTTGGAATCCATAAATCAGAAGTATGATTTAGGCTAAGCATGATTTGTGAGACTAAATCCCATTATTTCTCATGGAAAAATTCTTAAACCGCATCTCTAGGAGCCTTTTATAACACAAGGACCTCCTTTACAAATAGATGCACACACTGGACTATATTTTCCATAAACTCTATCAGTTTACATAGATCATAAAGATATTTTTACAATGCTTTATACAGTAGAATAAGTATAGAGGAGAAGGAGTCAACAACCGACCAACCATTAGGAGGTGACATTGGCATGCACACTCCCCTCAATGACAACTTTGAAAGGCCAAACATTGCACACACTTGCAGTATTTTACAACACACAATGGCTCGTAAACATATAACTATAATCTTGATCTATAAACTGGAGATCTCTATCACCATAGAGAACCTTCTCTTAGATAACATGCATATGAACTTCAATATGCTTCATTCTTTGATGTTGAACTGGATTATTTTAGCAAGAGTAATACAACTCTAACCACCACATAGAATAGGAATACTTCCTTCAGCTTCCATGTGTATCTCTTCCAACAACCGCTTCAGCCACATGGC
This sequence comes from Taxus wallichiana var. yunnanensis, assembly GCA_018340775.1. NCBI lineage: Eukaryota > Viridiplantae > Streptophyta > Pinopsida > Cupressales > Taxaceae > Taxus > Taxus wallichiana. Next base: position 55,418,130 of record CM031240.1, on the reverse strand, counting down.
TTCTTTTTTCTTCTTCCATTGTACTTCTCTGCCTTAGTAGAAGAAATGGAGACTATTGGTTTTTTTTTGTTCCAAGTAATGGTTCTTGCACCAAAAAACTTGAACACAAATCTAGATGTATATTTATATCTAACACAACATCAACATGGTTAGATTCATAATATCCATATAGACATCATAATAAGCATATAAATCTAAATCATTATTGATTTCACTTTTAACCATCTGTAAAATTAACACTAGTTTTATAACTAACATAATAATATGCTTAACAACTAACCATGTTAAAATATGTTGAAAAATTTCAACATACTATTCTTGTAAAATATGTATTAGATGCAATCAGTATTGGATGTCTCCAATACAAATGCAAGGGCATCCCCAAGTGTTATTTGATATGCATATAATAATATTTTAGTAATCACATACTAAGAAATTTTAGAATTTTTATCAAAAACATATATATATATATATATATTATAAGCCTTTACAAATGAGATAAGACTTGATAGATAACATATCTAAACAAATAATCAAATTATACAAGAATAATCACATAATTCACTGAAAACATGATCCAATAACTATGGAATTTTCCCATGGATTTGAGTTTGCTTCAAACAATGATCATGTTAGCACCCTTCAATACATTTCAAAGGTGGTAAAATTAAGCCTAGACATGTCATATATGATCAATTTTTCATGCCAAAAATGAACACAGTTCTATTTTTGAATAACCTAAAAATGAAGAAAATTTTTTAAAACACATATAATCCATTTTGTGTATGTTTTCAGTTGTAGCTACTTCTAGTTTATTTTTACTAACCCATCTGAGTTAATTATGAAAGAAAAAACAAATCCTTTTTCAACAGTATATAAAATAAAATATAACTTTTCATTTAGAAGTAATAGAAGTAGTTTATAAAGCTATTATATTAGCACTATGATTATTCTCATCATCTTCATCTTGATTTTGATTTGATTTATTCATTTTTTTTTTTAAATTTGACTTGTTTTTGATTTACAATCTTCTTTCTTATATCCAAATTTCCCATAGTTATGACATTTACCATCAAAACTAACTTTTAATTTCTTAGTTTCTTATCTTTACTAAGAGGTTTAAAAGTTGATTTTTGATTCTTGTTGAACCTAGAAGGTTTATTTTTCGATTTTTGAGCAAGAAGTGCCATGTGGCATTCTCTTTTGAATCAAAATTAGTCATAACTTTCTCTTCTTGAACAAGAGAGCACTAAGGGTTTGCAAATATGGAATGTCTTGTTTTGTTTGATATTTAGAATTCAAAATTGAAATGAAATTTCTAAATTTTTCATGAATATTCAACTGAATAATGAAATAAAGTAATTTATCCTGAATTAAGTTACAACTACACCCATCTAACTATGACTTAATATTTTTATTTTTCCAAATAATTTATCACTTTTTCATCTCCCTTCATGGGAGTTGTCATAATTCTAAAATTAGTTTAATGATTTTTGATAAACGCGTACCTTCGTGCATCGATTCCAATTGAGTCCAAGCCTCAGAATTTCTTGATTCCGATATGAAGTAAAATCATCTTATACACTTCATAAAATGATGGACATCACCTCTTGTACTTTTTGTTGATATACATAATGACGTTGTCCACAATTTCTTGTCTTCCGGTCAGAGCCTTCTTAGTTCCATTCACAATTACCCATAATTTGCGAGCCATGAATTCTACCTTCAATCGAATCTTCCAAATGTTGTAATTATTCCCATTCAACATTTGAGATTTATCAATTGAAAACTGATTAGACCCCATTTTTACGTAAATAAAATTAAATAATTAATGAGGATTAAAAAAGAGTTTAATAGAAATCCTCCTTTGTCGTTTAATCCTCATAATTGAAAAAATGACCATTTACAAAAAAAAGGTCTTATCAATTGGATAGTCTATACATGAATGTATTAGTATGATATCAAAATAAATTGAAATGTGAGTGATTTTTTTAGTTTTCTATCTAAATGACAACGACGATCCAGTCGTTGTGTCAAAAATATATCATTTCAAAAAAAATAATTTTTTGACTATTTTCTCAAAAATGAATAACTTAACAATTAATTTATATTTTTGAAAAAAAAAAACAATAATAGTTTATATATTTTTGAAAAAATAAAACAATAATAGTTTATATATTAAAAAAATTGGGAGCTCTTTCTCTTATTGTTTGAAATTTCTATCTACTTAGCCAAACTCGGGGAGATCTCTTTTTAACTCAGCAAGCTCATGATAATGCATGGAAATTTTAACATTATAGCTTGATAAGAAATCTTATGACAGCTTTGATTTTAATTTGAATTGAGGACCAAGACCGTTATCAATGGCGAGTCTTTAAAGCCTACTCGATTCCAAATTAACAAGCCTTATTTAGCTAACATCTATGTGGCCGAGTCACATGGGCTATTAAACAAGTCACCGTCGGTTATTCATTCTACCAGTCAAGCCACATCATGTGGAATTCAAACCACACAAATTTGTGGATAAACAATGCATCAAGGTGATGCCACCCACATGGCTACACACATCTTGGCCACCTATGCCACAAGGAAACAAAAAGGATAAATAGTGGTGTGCTGCAACCACAAGTGACAAAATCTATGTCAAGGCTTTTAAATCCTTCTTATTGCATTCTTCGTCCCCATGTGGGACTATTCTTCCACAAAAATAAATCTTTGGTTGGTTTTCGGGAGACCATGGCATGGGACACATGACGCAAAGACAAAGAAGGTGGCTCGGTTGTGTAGCAGGTGCCAAGTGGCGGCAGGCAAGGAGAGTAGATAGGAATGGGGGCCCCCTTTATTCTAAACCTACAAAAAACCTTTATAAAAAGGTTAGGAAATAAACATATAAAAGGTTAATTAAACATAATATTAAGACTGGATATTTATAAAATATAATATATTATTTAAAGTTTAATAAACTATGTCTTAGGTTTATAGTTTATAGTTTATATAAAATAAACTATAGTATAATATTTTTAGTATATAGTTAAATAAATTATAAAACTATATATATTTTATTTTCATTTTTTTTTATAAAACACAATCTTATAGATTTAATCTATAATGTATATAAAAATATAGTTTATATTAACTATAAACTATAGGTGCAACCCTTATTAAAGGGGTCCATAAGGACATGAAAGAAGTTTTTGAATATCAAATTTGAAAAAAAAAATTTACATCACCAGGGGACAAGAGTTTTGATCTGGCCAATAAAAAAATTGAAACCCCTATTCTGATGGAACTTGTCTCCTCTATAAATATGGGTTTCACTTTGAATTTTACCTTTCTCTTTTAACATCTCGTATTTAAATTATCCTGCACACTTTCAAAACTATAGAAATATAATAAAATATTTCACATAAATGTTTAACCTTACCTCTATTTTCCAGTCCTTGTAATTTTAAAGTTTTGACATTTTCATACGAGTGTTAAAATATTTTTAAGAATTTTCCACGTGTACACACACAAACATTAATTTATGACGGAGAGCGAAGGGGGGATTAAATAGGTTCCTAACCAACTAAACTAACTCCCAACCGATATGAATTTAGGATTAACTAATTATTTTACCAAAATTTTATCCCACTCTGATACCATGTCAGGATGAGGGGATTAAATTTATATTGAAATTATTTAATAAATATAAATGTGCACATATCAATAAATGAATACAAAGTAAATTAAATAACACAATAACATGAGATTTAACATGGAAAACCCCAATGGGGTAAAAACACAGTAGAATAATTTCCATTATATGAGAAAATTTTCACCCAGTCTAGTAACTCCCTCCTCACTTCTACTCCATGTTTTAAACTTGAATTACATTAATAATTGAATATGACCTATAGTCATATTTAAATAACCCGAAGGGTTATGACCTTCTTAAGTGACGGGGCACACCCCGATTTAATATTAGTTAATAAATAACTAACAACCTAATATAAAGTTTATATTTAAATAATAAATAATAAATTATATTCTATATTATTTAACTATAAACTAAATATTATGATCACTTAATATCCACTTCTTATGATTCCCTCTTTGATATCATTGACCATATCAAAAAGATAAAATCCAGATATCTGAATATGAATATCTAAGAACTCATCCTAAACAATTTGAAAAGCTTGTTCAATTTGTCAAAGAAAACTTCTAAACCACCTTCTATAAGTACCAATCCTAGAAACACCATATCCCACAACTATCTTACCTCCATAACCTCCACCTATGAGAAGATAGAACCATTCTATCTTGCCTTGTTGATCAATGGGTATAGATTGAACAATTGCATCATTGATTCCAAAGCTTCAGATAATGTCATGCCCTTGAAAGTTACAAAATCCCTTGGCCTCACTCTTGCACCTTCTAATGGTCGGTGTTATTCTATGGAGACCAAGGAAGTTCCCTCATTGGTCAAGTTAAAAATGCTCAAGTGGCCCTCGTAAACTTTCTAGACAAGAAATTCAGCCCTAAAATACTTGTGGTAGACATTCCACTGCATATGGCATCTTTCTCACAAGAGATCGGTGGATTAATTAATTTATATTGGTTGTATAATACAATACCATTCAACGGTGTGATGAAATTTTTCTTCCCATCGAAAGATGAAATACATTGTTTAGAGAGAAGGTATCCCACAAGCGAAATGTATGTTAAAAATCAAAATACCATAATTATTTTGTAGCCTTGAAAGAAGACATGGAAGTTCCTTTCTTGATTGATATAAGTATACCCCTTCCATTTGGTATAGACTTTGAATTTCAATTTGATGATGACGAGGATCAGAAAGAGCAGGTGCATCCAAAATGGAAAGAAGGTAGTCCTCAAATGAAAATTTGTGCAGAAAAGGAGGATGTTACTAATCAATTTGGGCATGAAAAATCAGAAAATCAATTTGATGATGAAGAATTTTCTCCTTCCCATTTAAATAATAAGATTCCCTTGATGATGAATGTACGGATATTAAATTTTTTGAGCCTCTCACGGATGATGTTGATCATAAAGAAGAAAGGCTAGTTCTCATGATGAAGAGCCAAAGGAATGGTCACTGTAAAATATATTAGAGGTTGGATATATGATGGAGGAACTTGGATAAGTCTTGAACTCTTAATTCAAGCCATGGATATGCAAGACAAGTATGAGGCCAATTCTTGGGTTTTCAGTTGATATGAAAATGTTTCATGATGAGATAGATCAAAAGGATGAACTCAATAAGCCTCTTGAAACATCCATTGATGCACATGAATGTGGAGATGAAATTTTCTCCTTCCCTTTTAGAGAATAATATTATATACAAGATGAATTAAAATAAAATGATATGTTTAAATCTCCCATAAATAGTGTCATGTATGAAGATAATGTCTCTATCATGGAGGATCTCATCGCATCCCATGAAAGCCTTGATGAGACAATGTATGAGAAAGGAGAATGTATTGATCAACCAAGAAGTCAGCAAGAGGCCATTAATGATATGGAACAATTAAAAATTCCTATCAAGAATCATCCCATAGGGGTAATGACCATGGAGCATCGGATAGGTGAAGATCAAATGCCCAAGAACGAGACTAATGATAATTGTGATGAGGTTGATATAATTGAAAACCATTTATATGATAATCATGGGATGAAATATAAAAATTATCAGCATGGATAAACAAAGAAGAGAAGTTCACAACACTAAGCAATTCCAAAACAATTGAGGAAGGGTTCCTATTTCATCGAACCAGTGAATGGTTTTGTAGAACATCATCATTTGAAGTTTCCCATGTCCGGGTAACACATTCCAAGAAGAAGCACTACATAGAAAGTGGGTTGTCCCCCACATGTACCATAGGTGATTTAGGTATGTTTTATTTTTCCCTGTTGTGTGGTGTGTTTCCCTTCCACTTTGTGTGTTTCCTTTCTATCATGTGTTTGTTTTCATTTTTGCTTGTGTGAGTTGAATGGTGACTCTTTTTTCCCAATGGATAAGGTAGTGTATAAACACTCTGGTCTATATTGTCTCCTAAGATTGTGAGGTTCCTAATTTATCTATCCTCAATTGTTCAAACAAAAAAATCCCCAATCTAGAGCTAATTGTTGTAATGCGTAGAATGTCTAAGCATGAAAATTGAATTTTTTTCCATGACAACTAAGTCCACACACAAAAATCCTTGAATCGAGTAATGTAAACCTACCCTCCGGCTAATTTATGAATATGTAAACCCCATCATAGCCAAGAGGTATGTACTAAATATATTTTTAAAGTTTTTTCATGTGCAGGTAAGTTGGTGTGAAGAAATTCATGGATTCATTTTGATCCACTTTGAAGGAACTACTCCTGAGGCTAAAAAGGCCTATTTTCTAGGACTTTTACACCTAATGAACATCCTTTGGAGATGAATAAAGAATATATAATTCATCTAAGAATAGTTTGACTAAGATATTATATCATTAGAGGAAATTTAGGGAAGTTTGTAAGGTGAGATAGGTTTAGGAACAAGTTGTGCAAAACGCCACGCTACTTATAACACAAGTGTAGGGAAATGAAAGAAGTAAAAAGATAGTGAGCTTGTTATGGAAGTTGCAAGATACTTGGGTAATTTTTTGAAATGAAAAATATTCATAAAAAAATAATAATTCACATTCAACATTTAAAAAAATTCAGAGATTTTTTTGTCGTGGATTTTGAGATATTGGCCCGACAGTGCAGTGAAGATCCTCGATCTGGTGGAGATTAAAATGAGAATTATGGGAGTTCAAAATGGATTTGAGACATGATTAAAAATTAAAATTAAATATAATTCAACCCTCTACATGCCTCATGTGATAAGTTAGACAAAAATTCAAGTTTCTCTCTAGTGGCAGTTTGACCTTTCGGGAACCACTCGTGAGCAGAATAAAAAAGGGGGTAAATTAAAAATTCAAGAAGAATTGGATCCTAAAATTTGTACCATTAGTTTCTTTTGGTATTTTTAGTCAAAATCATATAAATTTTTCCCATGAAACTCTCATGGAATCTCCGGGGCAAAGACTCACTCTTGAGGTCTATTTTTTGTAGTTGTTGGTGAAGGTAGGCTTACTATAAGTGTCCAAGTCAAAATTTCACACCTTAGATTCAATTTTTCAAAATTTCACTTGGTTTAAAGGTGAATGGGGTGAAAAAATATTTCAACCCCAAGGAAGGAGGATGTTATTTTTGAAGTTTCTTCATTTAAGTGACTTGTTTGGATGTTAGGTGAGTGTTATGCACTCACAAGCAATTTTGGCCCCATCCTCATCTTGAAAGCACTCCCATGTCACACTTGGGGTGCCTGATTTCACCTTTTAATCTTTTAAAAATTCAAATTGGTGCAAACAATTGTGACCCAACGGAGGATGAAGTGTTTGTGTCACTTAAAACATGACTTGATGTGAGCATAGGTATGCCAACTTAAAGTTGTCCCCCTCCTCATGTCGAGCTTACCCATGGAATTTTTTTCCTAATTTCTACAATTTTTCAAAATTTCACCTCATAATAAATTTGGTAAGGTTCAATGGAGGCTTCTTGACCCATTTAGTAAGTGTCAACTCACCCTCAACCCGAGTTAAGAAGAAGGTGTGAAAGTGAACTCAAGAGGTGAGTTTTCTTAGCTAGAGTTAACATGTGAACATTCAAATCATCCTGTGAAATTTTTAGAACTAAATTTTGAATATATTTTCCTCCATTTCTTCTGTAACCAAACCATGCAAAATTTCTAAACCCCATGCTTAGAACACACTTTTTTATTATATCTCACAAACCCTACTCCATTTTCCATGAAACTTGAATGAAGCTTTCCTATGAATACCATTAGAATGAGTTTTGCATGAAATAATTTATGTAATCCTAAATTTTTATGGAATCATAAAATTTCATCCTCAAAAAAATTATTCCTCAGATATTTGGAGTTGCAGTGAGCCAAATAAGCTAAAAATTCGGAGCATGAGGTCCTTAAAAATCATCTTTCCAATGAGCCCTTTCTTACCTCGTGAAAATGAGTAGAATTAAAGTTATGGAGGAATGTTATTTTTAGAATTATTCCCTATCAGATGAAGAACACACAAACCTTCAAGTTTCATTTTTGAATTTGTGAAGATCCAAACGATAAAACCCCCTAAAAATTAAAACAAAGCATCCTAAAGTGAGAAGTAGAATTTATGGAGACATTTTTGGTCCAATCCAACACCCCGTGGCAAATGTATATTTTAAATAATTAATCATTCAAGAAAACTTATTAAGGGTGTTAAGTATGAAGGAAAAATTAATTCATGACACTCAGTTCATTCCCCAAGAGGAGAAGTCTCAAAAGTGACAATTCAATGAAATTACCAAAACTAGTCACCCAAGAAGAACCTACTAAATATAAGTAAGTGTCAAAAAGGATCATAATGGTTATGGTTTTTAATCCTGCATTCCTCACTAATTTCAATCTCCACTGAGGACTAACTCATTCTTTTCAAATGGTTAATTGTTGCATTATGTCTCAAATAGAAGAGAATCCTTCTCAGTTCCCAATTTTGGTCACAAAGTGGAGCATTCTGGTCTCGTGTGTTTCTCACTTCACCAAATGGGTTAGTAATAAGTTAAAAGAATTTTTAAACATTTTATAACCTTAATTCTTCACATGGTTGAGTTTCTCATCACCTCATCTCATGGATGACTCCATTTCCCCAAGGCTTTGGATCATCAAGTTGAATTGTGCAAGCATATGGTCTCAAGTTGCATCAAGGACTTGGAATTTGGGAGGCATTACAATGTTTCAAAGGTTTTAATGTTTGTTAAAGTGAGATAAATATTACATCATCATCTTCAATTGTCTCCACCTCTCCTTCCATGGTTAATCAATCAATGCATGAGCTCACAATGTAATGTTGCATAATTGGGGTAGTGCTCATCACTCACCTTCTCAATGTGTTCAAGGATCACAAAGGTTCATCATTTCAAGAGTGTTCAAAGGTCTTCATCGGAGCTCTTCATCAATGCATCACAGTGGAGGGTCATCATGGATCAATTTTCATCTTCAACCTCTTTGGATCTGATCTTCATCGAAGGTAGAGGCATCTTCATCCATGCTTTGGAGCATTTCTTCTCTCTTCTCCTCATTCTTCCTCCTCTTCTCTCCCTCATTTTCTAATTCTTCGTTGTAAGTAATCATTGTAATTTTTCTTATTCACTTAAGTGACTCTAATGTTGAATTGTAAAATTCCCTTTTGATTTATAAAAAGGGGACTTGATTTTCTCACATCTTAGGAAGACAAAGAGTCACAGTTGAATAAAGACATGAAGGGTCATGAGATGAGTAGATGAAGAGATGGATTATAAATCTATAAAAGGATATGATCTCCTCATTATAAATGGATGGTTATTATTGTTTACTAGCTCTCATATTCTCTCTAGGAATAAGTGATCAAATTTTTCTATTCCTTGTCTAAAAATTTCTATCTCCATCTCAACTTCATACTATGAACAATTGTAATTGTGTAATATCACGAAAAAATTTTTTTGATTGTATCTTGTTCCTCTTATCTTTCCATAGTTTTTATCATTGAAAACATGAAACTACTCTTAAATTTATGATGGAAAACTCTACATGTGCTATTTGCGATATAAAATCCCTTCTCATACTTGATATCATCAAATTTCTCCAATATAATTTTATGTTGTGTTCCACACAAGTACTTTGCTAAAGGTATATGGAAGTATTCTGTGTGATCCCAGTCATATGGCCACCCCACAATTATAGTAGTGTATATATGTTACCTTTTTTCAATAAATGGAGCTTCCCCATTCAATTAGAGGGACATAGTCCCAAAGCTTTGTTGAAATCCCACAATTTTCCCACTCGAAAAATTATTTTTCCAATAGAGCTCTAGGATATTCCATATGGGAATTCATATCAAGGTACTGATCATTAAAATCAGTAGTATGTATGAAATTATCAAGGTCTTTATCAACTAATAACACCTCATAAGAAGCATTCATGGGGTCTTCAATGAGGTGTAACATTTTATCTTCCCTGTGCAATTTTACTAGTTTTCCCTCCAAAGGTATGGAGGTATAAGACATATCCATTTACACACTTCCTCGTATACTTACTACCCAATTTATTGATAGTAAAATTCCCCACTTAGTAGGTAATTCAAAAATAAAAACAATTATGGTTAGGAACTTACTTTGGGATAAGTAGCAAGAGTTCACAAACCAAATCTCTTACATGATCAATAATGGTACCTTCCTAGAATCCATGGCATAAAATTTTCCAAAAGTAGTTGTTATCTTGATATCTAACTCATTCATAATTACTGGTGCATGGATGTTGTATGACACACTTGAATAAAATATGTATTTGTGTTGAATATGACCATTAGCAATTAAAGTAGTAAATAAAGGATCCACATCTAATTGTGTTTCAATAAGGGAAGTACCCAAATAAACCTCAGGAGGTGATTCAACATCAGCCTTGACCTTCTCTAATTTCATTCTCAAAGCAATAATAGGAGGGGTCACTTTAGTAGCAACAATTTTATCCTTAACAACAACATCCTCTTTGAATCCCAAATAATCAAATGCCCTCTTCCTATGCTCTGGGATCCTAGCCAATTCTACTATAGGGTTAATGATATTTATCTAGCTTGGTATTTTTCCATATCACATATATTGTTTTTGGGAAAGGATGTATTGGGGGCAAGGGTAACTTCTTTCTAACGATGGGAGATAATATTTCATAGCCATGTTTGTGGGAGGAGTACTTAGTAGGATAGACCAAAGCAACAAGGTTTCTACTTAGTACATATTTCTTGGGGAGTATCTTCACCATCATACTTTTTAATCTTTGATGCTCTCAAATATTCAAATTTGTGATTAGGTAACTCAAAATATTGAGCCATATCGATTTCAGAAATAATTTTAAGAGGAAGGGAAATAACTTATCAACAAATACCCAAAAGTAATCCATAGTTCTAGCACATAGAAGGTCAGTAGAAGATGCACCTTACTCGAATCCTTTTGATACTCCAAAACACATGCATCACCAAAATCATATTCATCATTATCATCATCATCTGGAGTTGGTCTGCTCACAAGGAGCATGAGGAAGTAATAATTTATCACACCAATCAATAGTGTGTTCCTCTTCCACAACATCCACTCTTCCCACCAAAGGATCTGAGATTGTTTTGTTATCTTTGAATGTATGTTGTATGTCATTTTGTCCCATAGAAACTCCCTCTTCCTCAACTCTATGGTATAATTAGGGATAATTACCAAATATGTTATGTCTAGGGTTTTTATGTTGAGTCTTAGGGTTTGGGGAAAATCTTTTTGACCTAGCTAACTTGTAAGATATTTCCTTAACTTCCCCAACCAAGGTCTTAACCACTTCCTCAAGATCGAAGACTTATTTGCTTAAGGTTTCTCCGGATTAACAAGCTTAACACCCTCCCTCTTAGGAGGCTTACCATTAGCCTTGATATTATTTTCAATTTGAATGGCCATGGTGAATTCTTGCCTCATACTTCTGGGGTTTTTTTCCTTAGATAATAGGTTTCCTTCTTATCAAATGCATTAGAATACTTAATCAAACAAGACTCATCACTAGGTCTTATGTTATTTATAACCTTGTCAATGTCTTGTTAAATCTTGTGTTAAAATATTGTACACATTCATTGGGGTTCTTCTTGATATTTTCAAACTCAGATAGAAGAAACCTAGGGTCATTTTATCACCATATTGTATTTTAAATGCATTTTTCATCTCCTCCTAAGAATAAATTAATCCTTGGGGAAAATAGTTGAACCATTCTCTTACATATTCTTCCAATGTGTGTATAAAAATTTAACATAAACATCTTCATATTCTACTTCATAATCATCCATAATATTTTGAAATAATTTTAGATGTTGATCTCATTGATAGCATTATTTCCTTGAAATCTAGGTAATCTACTTCTAATTTCATTTGGTACTTCATTAGGATACCCCACCATACCATTAAAATTTATGGGTATGTAGGTATGGACTTTAAAAGGATCTCAAGGAGGGATGAGATTCCATGTTATTTTGAACTGGATGCACTGGGAGGAATAATCAAACATTAAACATGAGGCCTTTGAACCAAAGGGTATGATCAATATAATGAGGGATTTTAGGAGAAACAAATTCAAAACCAAAATATCTATTCTCACTTGTGAACAAGTGAGTAGGATGAGGAAAACTTTGAGTAACTTTAGGAGTCGAACCTTGTTGGAACAAGGAAATTAAATGGAAGTCGGGGTTGTGTATCTCAAAACTATTAGATGGAATAAAATAGTCTTCTATTAAAGGGGATCAAACTCATGAGAGTTGAGAACCCTTGTCTTTTGAACTTTGACCATTCATAGGATTCCAAAGTTTCCTTCTCCTCTGTTGTAAACCTTCTAATTCTAGGAGAAGCTTCTTTATAGGGTCGAGATCTGAAAGAGGACCTTAGTCTTATATATTTTTAAGTAAAGATTTAATCAACAAGGTATATCAAATGAAATATCACTTGTTTGGCCTATATTTTAAAGGAGTCACCACTAGAGCCTTGAACTCTAGAAATATTAGATTAACTCTAAAAATGTACTAAAAACCACTTCACAAATAGTCAAGAGATAAGACTTTGATAAACCCTTATAAAACAGAGAAACAATTCTAATAATAAATTCTAACACCTTAAACACACATCAAAACATGCAAAAACATGATTTATGCTTGCAAGGACACCATTGAGATAAATAAATTTAATAATTTCCTTGGAAAAGAATGTTCTAATCTAAACAAATAATGAATCTTAATTAAGTATTCCTTGAAAACCCGACAACATACCTCAAAATTAAAATGAGACCAATATTTCCCTATCAATGATGCCACTATGTTGTCTTTGACAAGAAAATAGAACATGTAAGAACACTACTCAAAGAAATTGAATAATTAAAATAGAAAAATATGTTCCAAGCTAAAAAATGACAATACTTCATTCAATATTCCTTAAAAACCCTAGCAACGGTCTCAAAACTAAAATGATACAATTTGCCCCTAGTAATGGCACCACTCTAGTGTTGTCTCCCAATATTACACCCTATGGACTTGGTAGAAAATATTGAGATAAAATGGATTTAATAACAATATATGTAAAGGATATTTTTTGAATCTAGGGATATATCTAACATTATCTTATCACCATGTCTTGGAAATGACTAAGAGCCACTTAAAGGGGATGGATAAACCCTACTACTTTTGGATCTTCTGAACCAGGGTGAGAGAACCTAGGGTAACTTGAATGAGGTAGGTATATTATAATTCAATCTCCTTCAAATTATTGGTAAGTCAATTTGAGGCTAATATAGCCATGAATGCAATATCTACTTGTAAGAGTTGTCACACGATATCACACATACTTAGTACATTAAACACAAGTTACTAAAGATAGATAAAAATGATTCACAAACATCATCTCTATGTAAAAAAATTAAATAGATCTTAATGATGTTGGAATACTAATCTTCACAAATCAAGGAAAATGCATTTATAATAGAAAAAGGTAATGCAATTTTCAAACAAACACATGCATGATATACAAATTTTAATGTGTTTGTAGGGGTAGGATGGTAGGATATTTTAGTTAGAAAGAGGGGGAATGGATGATGGTTGATTCATAATAGCAACGTGCCAATAACTTCCATGATAGCCTACTACTTCAAAATGTAGAGAAGACAAAATCAAGTAAGAACAAATTTTAAAGGAAAATTTACATTCATTGATGCCCAATTCATGTAAATAATATCAAACAAACTTCAAAACCCTCAACACAAATGTTTGTGTAAGAATTACAATAAGATGTTCATTGCTCCCATTTTCATACACCCAAGATATAATCAAATGATAACAGAGATCATTCCAAAGCAAGATTGCAATAAGGTTTTATAACTAGATCAAATATTATAAAGTAAATACTACAACACAATATTTATTCAGTAACCAAGAAGATGCAATAACCAGAGGTTAATCCTATGTATTAGATATAGATGTAACAAACAAAATATTGTAATAAAAGTTATAATTCATTGATCAAATATTCAACATACATATTCAAAGCCATGACTGAATCAAAACAAATTATTCTATTCATCTTAGTTTAAACAAGGGGACATAGACTAGATGCCCTCAATGCCTGCTAATGGTTGTATAATGCAACCACCTTAGCATTACAACTTTAGAATCAGAACTTCTACACTTCCAAAAATGAAAACTAGAGATAAATTAATTAATTACTAACCCGATAACAAAACAACCCCTTGAATGAGGACATGCCCTCATTCTTATACAAAAATTACATGAAGGAATATACCCAAATTCCCCCAAAACTAATTGGAGAAAGAAAATATGCGTAGAAAGGATCTTTGGCCCACCAAAATGGAAGAGAAGACTTTCCATATGAAAATATTCCACCTTTATCCACCTTGCTAGAATGGTTTTATCTCATGATTGTGCCCATGGAGATCAAATAATATTCCTTGGTGTGAAAAAAATTGTTTTGTCTTTTACTTGTCCAATCACCACCTGTTTCATCCGATTCTAGAGCATTTCTTTGAATGTTGACAAAGCAGATAAGGGTAAAGGGCTAGGAGGAATACCATTAAGATGTTCATTGTAGGTTTTTCTCTGCGTATGACTTCTTGATTCATAGCTGATTGTGAGAGCTTCCTTTTTGCTTAGAGGAACTACCCGAAATAGAACACAATACCACCAAATAAAAGTTAAACAATAAATGCATTAGAATGCCTAGCGTATGTTAGATCCACAGAAGTGTGATACTTCTTAGATGAATGTTAATCCACCATTTGAAACAACTTAATGTTAATAAAGAAAGGAAATCCTATTGTAGTTAAAATGATTTAGGTATCTCATTCGACTACAATAAGTAAATTTGTTCACAACAAGATAAGCTATGATTAAATCTAAAGGTCAAGATATCTCTGTTAGGGTATTGATATTGGTGGGGTTAGGTTCTAGGCTGCTTTGGGTATTGGGTGGAGGTTTTAAGCTCATTCTTTGTCATCGAGGGTAAAAAATAGAGACCAACGTCGGTCAGTATGACCAATGGGTGTCGGTTTAGGTTAACCAAGCGAAAGTTGCGGGTAACCACCGTTAGTATGGTTTGGAGTACGAAACTCAATAAAAACTTGAGGTGAGGGTAGATCTAAGGCTAAATGGAAATGAAAAGGGATATGGCAAGATCCGTGTGAGTCTTAGGTATACTCGGGGTAATTAAAATTCAGGTATGAGCGGTTCATTGGAGTGGGTGAAGGAATGGTCAAGTTTTCATAGAGGTAAATGGTGGGGAAATGGGAATGATAGTAGAAACTAATAATAGAAGTAAAAGAATCCACTAAAATGACGAGGACAAGTGTTGGTTAGCAAAATACTCACCTTGTTTACGAGCTTGATGTTTGGTTGGCAATAGCGAGGTGATCAAATGGAAGGAACTTGGTGTGGTACTAGCACTTCCCCGAGATGCTTCCGTGAAGGAAAATGGCTCTGTGATTGCTTCTCATGCTAGCTATGGATGATTTGATGCATGTACGAATCGTCTGGTTCTACTTGCATGCAGCTCTGGTTTCATCTCTTACTCTTAGAAGATGTCTAACTCGAAATAAGGTTCTTTTTGGGATTAAATGATAACCGAAGGTAGTTTGGGTTGACCGATGACGGTTTAGGGTAACCGGCGTGTAAAATTCCCATTTTAAGACTTTAGAAACAAGGGAATTTTTTTAAGTGTTCATTGTTCTAAATAAAGCATTATTTAGAACAAACATTCCATGCCAATGAAATTCAATGGATAAACATTTGCAAATTTATAATGACTCGGTGACTCACCGATCTATTCATTCAAGTAACTCGGTAAGCTACCAATCTATTTATGTTATCTTATGTATTGAATACATATTATATACTTTGTATACTTTGTCATCCTACCCTACATCGGAGTCTTCGAGTGATCTGTTTAAAGAACATATCTGAATATCTGCTACCAATATTCATCTGATATCACATTGTTTTAAACTTGGTGACATAGGACAACACAACTAGCAGTTTGTGATACTTTGGCCAAAGATTTATAACATATTGTGTATGTCACTATTCCTAGATGTCATATTGGAATACGTCCTTCACCTCACTCCTCATTTATCATGATTGGTCTTTACTGACTATTGTCAGTCCACTTATTCTAGGTTTAACCTAGACCTAGGTAGGAACATAACCTATTATAAGAAGACACTCACAATGGCTTAGGGTATATGGGCATACTCGGTTGACCTAAGTTCGACCGGATGTGCCAACTTACCCTGAGCCATTGGAAGCTAATTCATATCCTAAATATGCTCCTATCCAAACCTAGAGGGAAACTAAGTTCAAGTCCTAATTCCCATTGGGTGTAGATCTAGATGATCAATGTGGAAGGGTGATGCCACATGTCAACTACAATGTTGTATTCTCGAGAAGACTCAAGCCTTCTCGAAAGTATAGTCCCTGTAGTTGGTGTGTGCCAACATCCTACAAAAACTGCCTCATCGAGATGTACATACCCCCGAGGGGATTGTTAATACATTGTTAGTCTGAGTTAATTCTTGATTACAAAGCAACCCTGCCAAACCCTAATCCAATGCTCAATAAGTTCTTTCCTAAATTTGCTTCATTTAGTCCATTAAGAACTTTGTTATATTCAAGGTCACTTTTAATGTTTGATCACATAGTTAAACTGCCAATTAACCATAACTGTACAACGTTATAATATGTCTTATTTAAAAAGTACAATAAATTTTTAGAAAAGTTCAATGCCAGAATATATCCAATATAAAGTAGACTTCATACAAAATGAAGTCTAATAATTTGTAATCACATTAACATACCTTTATAATATAGTTTAGATAAGAACATTAGGTATATACCCAAGATATCATATTTCTTAATGTAACTTGACAAGTTAACAAATGCATCATAAGTAGGGAGATTGAACTAAATCCCTTTATCTAACTTATCAAGGATAACCAATTAAGCATATAAATAATATGAAGAATATCAACAAGATAGAAATCCATCTTTTTCATACAAGCACAAGATAATTTACACAACCAATACAAGTAAATTCTCATCTTTCAATTCATCTTTATAACTTATACATTTACAAGCCTTATGCACTTTAGTGTATACTGCATAACAACCACCTTCATCCTAAAGGAATACTACTTTTCTTTTTCAATACAATCTCAAGAACGAATCAGAATTCTTCACAAGGAATCAAATTTAAATCAGCCAATGCATCTCATAAGTTTAGCCTTCTTTTATCACTTACGAAGTCCATCTCGCAAAATTTTTAGCAGACAGTCGATTCAATGAACGAGCATGATAAGCACTAAGCCTTAAAATGAATTACATTCCACTAATTGTTCCATTAAAACAACTCTGCTTTAATGAAACAATTAATATATCATACTAATAAACATAAGTAATAACAATCAAGAAAGAAGTACATTAATAAATCTGAATTCACTTCTAAGAGAAGAACATAATCTAATCCACAACATCTGCCTTACAAATTAAAGTTTAATTGATCCTATCAATTACCTTTAAACAAACAACATATCATATCATCTCATTGTTCCCAATTCTATCATAATAGAATAAACATTTATCTTTACTATAAGACAAAAGAAGTGTTTACAACATGGTTCCCATTAGGATGATTCATCTAACTCTTAAGCAAAATAAGAAGAAGAACCATTACAAACTATGCCCAAACACAAAACATCCGAAAAAAAAAACAGGTTCATAACATGAATTTAACTATTTCATTTAAAGGACAACTACCTTAACATTCAACATTTAAGATATTCATCAGAATAGAATCCCATGTCCATCCTTAAAGGAATATAGAATCAAACAGTCATCTGTCAACAATTTACATTTTATGTTCAACAAGACCTAACATCTAATCTCTTTCTACATCAGTTCAGTCAAATGATATGTACAAGAAGACTAATCAACATAATAAATCTCCATTTCCTAAGAGAATCAATAAATGCAGAAGGTTTCAATCAAATGAACTTAACCCAACAACATAGAAAAGGAATCTTATCAAAATGTGATTCCATCCTTAAATCATTCACTACACTTAACAACAAATTCCCTTTCTAATCCAAACAATAAGCTCATACACTAGTTCCCGTAAGAGAGAACAAAACCAACTCAAGGTAAGAAGAAATCATAGTGCAAGTCTCCCTTACAATTTTTACCTTCAATAAAGCATGAGTTCCATTTCAATTCGAACAAATACACAAAAGTAAAGTTCAAAAACAACATACTGTCCCAAATGAATCAAAATTTCTTTTCTCTTTTAAAAAAAGAATAAGGATTCATTTACTAAATCCAATCAAGAAATAGAAAATCCCTAACAGAAAACTAACAATTCTTAATTACCCATGAGCTCAACAAAGACTGAAACTTCATTACAAGATTTCAACATTTTATTACAAAGAGCAAGTGGTTCGTGGTTTCAAAAGAGAGCAATAATCCAAACAAAACTATCTCAACTTCATGTTTCCAACAGAGGAGACATTGTTTTAAACAAAACAATCAACCCAAGATGCGGGTTTCCTCAAAATAGAGGGGAAAAGGCTTTCCCTACTTTAATGCCATTACTAGTTCAAAGAAGACAAACAATCCACAAAAGAAGTTCCAATTCCATTATCTAACGAAAACGTTTCTAGTTTAATTTTCCAAAAGATATTCAAACAGCTCGGTTAAACTACTCTACTAGATTTCCCTTGAGTAAGTAGTTCAAATTGATAGAGTTATAAGCTTAAACCATAAAAGCAAGTAAAAACCCAATTCAATACCAAAACCAAATCAAACATGTCTATAATATGACCAGTTCAGAACTCGAAAATACAAAATCCAAGCACAATGTTGAACACAAACTTCTCACAAAGGTTCAAGACCACTCAAGAGAATATTTACAGGTTCAGGGAAACAACATGTTCCCATTCCAATTTATATCTTAAACAAAGAAAACCAAAAAGATACCAGAATAGAACCAATACCTCATTGCAGTTTATGAATTCCACACACTAAGTAACAATTTAAATGTATAGTGTCGAATCACAAAATCTCCAACATGAGTTTAGATATACACCAGTATCTTAATACGAGGTAGTATATATTACAAATATACATTAACAGTTCAAAACAATAGGGAGCCTCCATTACCAATTTATATCTTATCAAGAAGCCCTATTTCCAACTCAAAATGAAACACGAGTTTCCAACAAGAGTTCGAACCATACAAGTAACAAAATATGAGTGCGGTGAAAACATGAACTTCCATTAATCAGTCCAGAATATCACAAGAATAAAACATGAGTACAAAGCTACATACGGACTTCAAACAATAGTCCCGAGTTACCCAAGGTTCCAAACACGGGTTTAGAGCATCAAGAATTATCCAGTACTAGTTCTTATCCAAATACGAACCCAATACAAGTTCCAAACCAAACACTAGCTCGAATACAAGCTCAAGCTTAAACAAAACTTGAGTTCTAATGCAAGATCAAATGGGACTCAAGGTTCCCAAAAACTCAGAACCATAAAAATAGCAACGAAGGTCAATTAAAACACAACACTTGAATACCGGTTCCAGAAATGACAAGTAGAGCTACAGAAACAATTTTCCCGTGAATGATTCAAAATTTAACCCACACAAAGAAAGTTTCCAAACTTAATGTTATTTTGCTAAGGATTTCATATCCAAATTTCTAGAGATTTATAAAACCCATCAAGCAAATAACCAGATAAAACATGAAGAACAAGAATCTCATAAGAGCAAGAGTCATTTTAATGAAACGTTTAGAAGAAAGCAAGAGATCTTAATGGTTAGAGCCTATCATGCCTGATAGTGCTTCTGCCAAATCGAAGGAGACTTCAATTGAGATTTTAACTCCTTTTCTTCTCCATGAAAGATCAACAAACAAACAACTTTCCTTAGAATGCCTCATATACCTTCCCATGATCGAAAATAGACCAGGTGAGCTAAAAATAGCAATGCAGTGAAAGTCAAACTGCTAGTTTGAAGAACCAGTTTGCTCCATGTGAGAAAAATCTAGAAAGCATGCAAAAACCAACAACCTCCCACAAACCCACCTTCCAAGTTTCCTAGATGGTTTGTGAACAAAAACCGAGACCAATAAATTCCATTAATTCCAATTTTCCCACTTAACTCTCCTTTCCACCGCCTCCCAAATCTGGTGAATGCCAATTCACATTTAACATGCAATTCCATCTTTAGTGAAACTTCCACATAAGCCTCACCAAGTCAACTATCCCCTACCAAAACTGGCAGTACTTTATGCCTTAAAAACCTTATCAACAACTTAAATGCCATTGGAACCGTCACCTTTGATGCATGTGACCCCCTTTAGGTTCCCTTTTAAATAGCTTAGGATAGATCCCTTAGAACTTAGGTTAGTTTAGAATTAATCACCTTAGGCCTTACACATTACCTTAGGTAGTTTCCACATAGGTTAGATTAATTCACAACATAATAGTTTTAGGCATTAGGTTAGATCATCACATATCTTATAGCATTAGGTTTTAGGTTAAATTAAATAGCCTAGTAACCTCTCCATAATCCTTTAGCACAAAGCTTAGGTTAGGATAAAAATTCAATTAAGTAACATAGCTAGGTAGTAAATATTCTTACCTAGCTTAGGATTCCGTAGGATAATACTTTAGTTTTAGGATTCCAATCCTTCTTATGTCATGAACAGGATGCATTTCATTTACGTTAGCAATGTCCTACCATGATCGATCTCCAAATACCCAAGCACAACATACAACTGAATGGAAACACATTCACACAAAATCTAAGAACTTGTAACAACAAAGTTTAGTCCGATATGTCCCTCAATTTTATTGAATGTCAATTTACCCTTCATTCAATTGAGCAGATTTAAAACATTCCTTAGATCACCGAAATGTTATGGAAACATACTAAGAATAGGTCTTAGGGTGAGGTGGCTAGATGATGTGTATAGGTGAGGTGGATGGTGTGGGCATTATCCAATTAGGATATTTAAATAATAGGTATTATGAGATCATAGATTAATTTAATTAAATTAATAGTAGATTGGGGTGAAAGGGGCCATGGTTAGGTGAGTGTGTTCGATTTGGTTATTTGTCGAGGGACCAAGGGGAGTGTGACCCAATTTTGGTGTCTACATTTTGCCCCTTTTTGTTGTGTAGCTTGTATTGGTAAGTGACGACTAACAAAAATAAGATGTGGTTGCCCCATGTGTGGGTGAAGGTGATCCCCCTCAAACTAGAACTGATGAGGCGAAGGCAGAATCGGTGAGTGGTTTGATAAAAGGTGAATGTGATGAAGAAGAAGGTGGGCAAACGGGGGAAAAAAAGGGGGAAAAAGGTCTACTTGGGTAATCTAGGTAATGGGTCAAGGTCAAAGGTAGTAATAGTCAAACACACACACACGTATAAACTGCAACACGGTACCAAGTTGAAGAGTAGGAAAACTCTACATTGTCTAAGGTTGTTAGGTTTATCCAAACAAGGTTGAGGTGATTCCAGTATCCAAGGTATAGGATATGGTCAAGAAACATGTCACAGAGTCTAAGTGCAGGAATGTTTAGGTATGTTCGTACACCAAAGGTTGGGTCAGGATAAATGGTCACGGTAAGAGGCAAGGTAAGGTCAAGATGTCCATCAACACAGGTAATAGTGCCACAAGGTATAGTGAGCACATGAGGTCACAGGTCACTAGCAATGTCCAGGTCCAAGTAACTAGGTCACGGACATGGGTAGGGCTGAGGTATGGGTAAAATAATGAGTCCCCAAATGAGGATGAGGTGAGGTAGTAAATGATGAGGTCAAGAGGATAAAGTGAAGTGTCCAAGTGAGGTGTGGGTGAGGTAAAAAGGATTTAGGTCAAAAATTGGGGGTAGGGGGTAGGTAAAAGACTAAGTAGGGTAAACCGATGATGGTTTAAAGGAACCGATGCCGGTCATGATGGACCGACCATAGTAAGCTAGGGCACAGGGACCGAAGACCGATGTGGTCAAGATAAAACCATCGCCGGTCAAGTCAGGTAGGTTATAAAAAGAAAAATTTCCGTATTTTTCCAATCATTTTTTTTACAAAAGAGGAGAAAATGAAGAGAGAGAGGAAAAGGTGGAAAGTGATAGAGTGAGATGGAGGACTGAGTTGGCGAGCCACGTGGCTAGTGATAGTTGGTCGATAGGTGGATCCACATGAGCTGGGTTGGATCGATTTGATTGGTTGGAGAGCGAGAGGTCATTTGGTGATGGCAGAGGTAGGAGAGGGATCGGGGGACCACCAGTGCAGTGGCTGGAGGTGCCACCACATAGTAGAAGCGTGATGAGGTAAGATTCAATGTCCCTCCTTGTTTGTTAAGTAGATTGATAGAAATTTGGGTAGGAGGGAGATGGGTTTTGGGGGAATGAAATTTGAATTCGGGGAAGATAGTGGGTAAAAGAGGAATGGGGGAGGGTAGAATTAGGTAAATGAGGGGTGGGAAGGGGTTTTAGGTAGGGATTGGGGTGGGGACTGAGGAGAAATGTGAAATTTGGGTAGAAATAGGGCATGGTGTCATGGGTTGTCGCCACGATAGTGACCAATGACCGATCAAGGATCAAAGGTTGGCCGGCGTCGGTGGGGTATAACTGGAATCGATCACAGATGAGGTGACCGATGCCGGTTATGGGTAGACCATGGTTGGTTGGTGGTGAGGACTAGGTGGCCGAAGGAAGGTAAAAAACACTTTACCCTAAAAGGGAAATAGGAAAGGGTTGAGTTGTTAGGGAAAAATGTATAGATGTGTGGGAAAATAGGTAAGGTCAGGGAGTGGGTCAAAATGGAAGTAGGTGAGGGGTCGGGGTGTGTGTAAATAGGTAAGGTGATATTGGGTTGGGTAGGTTTAGGGTGGGTAGGTTGGTTGGTTAGGGTTGGGTAGGTAGGTAGGTAGGTTGGGTTGGGGTAGGTAGGGTTAGGTAGGGGTTAGGGTCAGGGAGGGGTCATGGGATAAATGGGTAAGTAGTGAAGTAAAATAGGTAGGGTAATGGGTATGGGTATGGGTGAATGTAGATATGGTCATGTTTTAATAATGTGATTGTTTTGTTGGATGCAGGTGAGAGATCAGTTGAGGATGTGAGATAGGGTGCCACCCCTGCTATTGAGAGTTTGAGGGTGATGACGAGTCGAGGAGTGGAGGCATGCATGTCAGAGATGTGGCTCGATCGGGGTCAACGCTATCGACATGTAGTCCGATAGCCAGAGAGTTTGATGGTCACTCTCATCGATAGATGGGATTCATGACCAACATGTTCCACCTACCAATGGGGGAGATGACCGTCACCCTGGAGGACATGTATAGGATCTTATGATTACCTATATTGGGGATGCAGGTATATTGATCTCCTCAGAGGCATCTGAGGAGTTGATGCTGATGGTATTTGGTGAGGGGGATGGGAGCATGACATTCCAAAGTTAGCTGAGCTATGGAGAGATGTACCTAGCCCATCCAGAGGAGACGAGGCTAGTAGTATTATTGATGGAGGTAATCTATTGTTTTTGCACTACCGGATGCTAGAGGGTGGGAGATTCCCATGATCACTGATGGGGGTACTACATGACATGATTATGGATAGGACCTGCTTCACATGGGCACCAACATTCCTAGTGTAGCTATATAGAGAGCTATGGGCATATGGGTGGTGGCTCTGCAGTTCAACCTATGTTGCACATTTATTCTTCATTGTTGGGCCTATGAGCACATTGTTTGTGTTCATCCGATTGGTATGCCCCAGAAGATGCATTTGAGCCTAGTTTTGTTTGGGTGGGGTATAGGTGATGGGTGCCTGTGATGGGAGAGTGGCGAGCAAGGTAGGGTTACACATGATGTAGCCTATTACAGGTGGCTACTGGAGGGATTTTTGGCATGGACATTATTTGGAGACCGTATGTGGGCTATCCCTCATACAGATAGATGGCTGATGAGTTAGATGGCTGCAGATACTTAGATGGATTGAGGGGCATCATGTAGGGGAGCATGAGATGATCCCAGTAGATAGGGTTAGATGGGTAGTTTGGGCTGCCAGGATATACCACCACCCTTCCCATAATAGGAGAGATGATGTGGAGAGACCATTGCCACTTCCACAGCCGACAATACCTATAGGGTAGGAGGAGTAGGTTATAGACCGTGGATTGATGATGCCGAGTGATTGATAGGTATAGATAGTGGTGGGTGGCTCATTTATGAGAAGTACCACCCAGGCTAGGGCAACCAGATTTAGCCACCATCACCATGTAGAGAGACACCCTATAGGGGTAGGTGGTGACCCTGATTACATAGTTGGGGATGGTACAGGGGAAGTTAGCAGAGTTTCGAGAGGAGGAGAGGGCCATGTGCATGCATGCAGTGGTGGCTAGCCTACAGCCCAGATGGCCCAGGTGGAGATGGAGATGGAAGATGGAGATGATGAGTAGGTGGCCGCCCTAAGGCATAGGTTATAGGTTTGAGGCTAGTTTGGCCACTACACACATGTGTAGATTGAGGCACTATAGGCTTAGTACAAGGTCGAGGCCAATGGGGCCACCACAGCATGCACCAGGATAGGGTCCCAGTTCACATAGGAAGGGGTGGGACAGGGTCCCACATGGACATGTAGGGGGTCGAGGCCGATGGGGCCACCACATGCACAAGTACCCATATCTAGGTTATAGGATGCCCTAGGTGAGGCCTAGATATTACCAAGATCAGTTGATGGCAAGGGGATAGATTTTCTATCCTATGGAGAGTACAGGGCACAACAGGCCTCGAGTGAGAGGACCAGATCCCATACCACAAAGCGTGGAGAGCACAGGGGCCATCGAGCCCCGAGACAAGATCAGGGTGAGGCCACTAGTTCATGGAGGCTAGCTCAGGTGATGTACCAGTAGGGACCCGGCCATGACCCATGAGAGGGTGGTGAGATGTTAGTAGGCCACTCATTAGATAGGAGCCGAGGAGGAGACATGAGAGACTGATATGGAGGATATCCGTAGCAGATGATGCCTGATGCACATCCCTCCATTTTGATGTATTTATTCATTTTTGATATATATACCTGCGTGTGCCAAAGAGAGTGAGGATGTATGAGAGTTTTGTATATTTTTGATCATATACTGGCCTACGTGCCAAAGATGGTGAGGCTGTATATGAGAGTTTTTGAGAGATTTTGTTATATACACCGCCTATGTGCCAAAGATATTTGAGAGTTATGTATATGGAGACACATGTTTGGATGTTTTTATTTATAGAGATGATGGTGATTTTGGCATGATGCATTTGTGTTGATAGCATTTTATTATTATGCATAGATGGATTCATGATAGGTGTGTTAGGCATGGATTCATGATAGGTGTGTTAGGCATGTGGTCAGTTAGGCATGATGGAGTTAGGTTGTTGGTTTTAGGCATGGATTGAGTCAGTCATAGGCATGGATGGAGTCATGGCATGATGGAGTTAGGTCATTTTAGGCATGGATTGAGTCATAGGCATGGATAGAGGTCATGGCATGGATGAGTTAGGTTGTTGGTTTTAGGCATGGATTGAGTCAAGTCATAGGCATGGATTGATAGGCATGGCATTGGAGTTAGTCAGGTAGGCATGGATTGAGTTAGGTCATAGGCATGGATGGAGTTAGGTGGTGGAGTTAGGTTGGTTTTAGGGATTGAGTTAGGTTTAGGCATGGATTGAGTTGAGTTGAAATGGGTTGAGTTTATAATTCATTAATTTGTGTAATTAATGATGATATGGGTCATGTTTGAGATGTTTTATAGTAACATGCATGATAATGGTAAAGAAATGGTAGACATAATGAATGTATGTTTGATGATGATAAAGGTGGAAAGTAATTCATTGTTTGTTTGGTTTAATTCCCAATTATTGATATAAAAAGAAATCTAACTAGGGTAGATTGTGATTTAGGAAAATAAAAGGTGAATTGGTTAGGGTAGAGAGTGGTTGAGCTAACCTCCAAGGGCCCCATGCCCTCGGAGTGCTACCTACATAGTCCCGGTGAAAAGGGACCTCAGGCCGATGTAGTTCTCCCATAAGCTAGGGAAGAATGTGAGGAGGTAGTAGTATGGGTTGGTAGGTTATAGGCATGATTGAGTCTAGGTATTTTTAGGTATGGGTGAATTGTGGGCACATTGGTATGGGTGATTTTGAGTTGATTGTGGTGAAAGAGGAAAATTACCCAAAGATAAGTGTCGAGGATCTAGTCCTGTATAAGGTAATCAATACGTAATGAAGAAGGTTAAAAAGATAAGAGGAGGCAAGAAAACCACCTGATTGGTAAGGATCATAATGGGTGGTCATACCTTAGATAGGTGGATGAACGTAAGACCCTAAAGACATTGCATGAGGGATTATTCTAAGGGTGAAGAGTAGTCACATGATCACCAAATGTCATGGTTCCAATAGGTCCCTTGAGGTAGTAGGAAAATGAAAGTGTGAATGGTGAGAGGGTGAAAAGTGGTTAGTTTATATGGTATTTGGTAGCATGTTTGGGCAAGAGATCCAAGATCACAATGGGCAAGTCCATGATGAAAAAGTTTTTTGTTTGACTTATATTTGAGATAGATTGATCGATGTGGGAAGTCTATATGGGATGAAGAAATTAACTCCTTGAGGTCTTTCAGTGAAGCTGATCGATGATGGGAAGCTTCAGATTCTTTTCTCTCTTTTCTTTTTTTTTTGAAAGAGCTTTACATAGTTGTCCTTCGAGGGAGTAGTCTATTTATAGCAGTGATGTAGAGAGAAAGATGTCCTTTTGAGGGAGTCATCTTTTATTGGAAGTTTGACTCAAGGAGTTGAATCCCATGTGAGGGATTTTAAGTCATGGACAAGACTAAGGTGAAGAATTGGATTCTTGTTCAGAAAGCAAGGTGAAATGACCATGGGATCTCATCTAAAAGTAGATGAAAAGTATCCATGAGAATCATGCCATGTGCAAAGCGCCATGGTACACATATTTAAGAGAAGATAAAAGAGTGATGGGTATGCACATGATTCTTGTTTAATCATTGGTGATGGCATAGTATAGTGAAAGGTGGAAGTGAAAAGCACTCAAGGGATGAGCATGGAAAGAGGTAGAAGGTGAGGTAGGACTAAAATTCAATAGTAGAATGGTGAAGATGCAAGGCATTAAGGGGCTTAGGTTTGGGTTTACCATCGAGTGAAGATAAATGATAAGCACCTGATCCATAAGTATGAGTCACGATGTATGGTCCAAGCCAATTAGGAGAAAATTTTCCCATTTACTTTTTTTTTGCTTTGGTTACATGTTGATTTTCTTTCAGGACAAGGTCACCGACTTGGAAGGTTGTTCATGGACACGTTTGTCATAGGCACGTTTGATACGTTTTTGGTAAACTTGAAGATGGTCAAGAGCATTAAGATGGACGTTCATCTAATAACTCAAGTTGTGCTAAACGGTCTGATGAAAGTCATCATCATTGAGCATGTCATGGAGAGAAATGCAAAGTGAGGGAATCTAGACTTTGAGAGGTAGAACAACCTCTATACCATAGACCGAGAGAAAAGGTGTGGCAGTAGTGGAAGTGTGAATACTAGTGCGGTATGCCCACAGGGTGAAAGGAATGTGTGTATGCCAGTCCTTCCCAAGTATCGTTAACCACTTTCATGAGAATTTTGTTTAAGGTTTTATTAGTGGATTTGGCTTGGCCATTGGTTTGTGGGTAATAAGGTGATGAGAAACTTAGTTGAATGCCGAAGGCGTCGCAAAGTTTTTGCAAGGTTTTATTTTTGAATTGTTTTCCGTTATCAGTGATGAGGCGATGTGGGACACCAAAGTGACAAATGATGTGATGATTGATGAACTCACATATTTTCTCAGCTTTTGTGGAGATGAGAGGTATGGCTTCAACCCATTTTGTGTAGTATTGGTAGTGGTGATGATCCATTGATGTCGTTGGGAAGAATGGGGATTGATCTCTCGACAAGATCCAAACCCCATTGAGAGAAGGGCCAAAGGTCACGGGTGACCTATAAGGCATGACTGGGTGTATGATGAAGGTTGGCATGTTGTTGGCATTTTACACAATGCTTAATGTAGTCACAACAATCATGGTTGAGGGTCGGCCAGTAATAGCCTAGGTGAAAAGAATACACTTAGCAACAAGCAAGGCCACTGAAGTGACCTCCACATATGCCATCATGAACTTCCTTAATGGTGTAAGGAATTTCAAAACTTGTAAGGCACCGTAAGAGAATACCATGAAGCCATGCTTATAGAGGAGGCCACCCATGATGATGTAATGAGAGACCTTTTTAAGAAAAGCACGTTGTCCATTATGAGTGAGGTCGGGAGGCAAGATGGAGAGGGAAAGATAGTCTGAAGTATTGTTTATACCAAAGGTCACTGGGTCAGGGGTAGTGGTTCCGATAGAGTAAACTTCATGAGGTAAATAAGAGGGTGATTGGAGTCTTTTATGGTGACAAATATTTTAGAATCGGTGGGTGAAGTGGTATTTGAGAGGCCAAGAGTAGGCCATGGTATCTACAAAATTTGTTGGTAGAATGGGGGATGGTTTGAAGGTCATAACGGTCAAAAGGTGGTCAAAAGTATGTCCACATGATGTTTATACTTTTGAAGTGTCTCATTACGACATTGGTATATACCATTGACTTGGTTTACGACCAATTGAGAATCACCAAAGATGTTGATTGACTTAACATCTAAGGCATAGGTAGCTTGGAGACCTAATATGAGTGCTTTATTCAACAATATTGTTTATACAATCAAAATTGAGTTTGAAAGACAAAGGCATGGGTTCACCATCAAGTAGAATGAGGATAACACCAGCCCCACCCCCACGCTAACACTTGGAACCATCAAAGAAGAGTGTCATTTGGTAAGCGGGTTCATCCAAGGAAAGGGTAGCAATTGACTCATCTGGAAAGTCAAAGTTAGAGGGTTGATCCCGGAAATAGGTGCATTGGCCAATTGGTCGGTGATAGCTTGGCCCTTGATGGAATTTTGATGGATGAATTTGAGGTCGAGGTGGCCAAAAGCATAAGCAAAGCATGTGGCACATTGATTTTGGTAAGGTTTGGCATACATGAAGTGTAAGGGGTCGGTGTTGGTCACAACATAGGTTTTGTGGTTGAGTAGGTAATGGCGGAGTTTTGTGGCAAATGAAAACTAAGGCTAAGAAAAATTTTTTCAGCATGGGTATAGTGGGTTTGTAGTCCAAAAGAGTATGGCTTATGTAATAAACCGCTGCTCCTTGTGTTGTTCATCGCGATGAGCGAGCATGGCCCCTAAGGAGTGATCGGTAGTTGAGATGTATAGGTAGAAGGGTTGATCATCTTTAGGTGGAATGAGTATGGGTGGTTGGAGAAGGTATTGTTTTAAGGCCTCAAAAGCTTTGTGGTAGTCATCATCCCATTTAAAGGAGACATCCTTCTTGAGAAGATGATGAAATGGTTGACACCGATCAGACAATTGTGAAATGAAATGGTGAATAGACTGCAACTTACCTTGCAGGCTGGAGTTGCCTAAGGTTAGTGGGTGGAGGCATTTCAAGAATGGCCTTGACTTTAGTAGGTCAACCTCTATACCACGTAAGGAGATGATAAATCCTAGGAGTTTTCCCGAGAGAACCACGAAGACACACTTCTTGGGCTGAAGGTAAATGCAATACTTAATGAGGTGGTCAAAGATGGTTTTTTAGGACGGCGAGGTGTTTGGAGAGGTGCATTTGGATTTGGCAAGGAGGTCATCCATGTAATCTTCCAATATATGATGCATGATGTCATGGAAGATGTAAGTCATAGCCCGTTGATATGTGGCACAGCATTTTTAAGGCCAAAAGGCATGACTCGATAGTAGAAGGTCCCCAAGGGGTGATGAATGTGGTTTTGTGTTGATCCTCTCAGGGAAAGCAAGATTTGGTTATAACCCGAGAAACCATCCATGAGTGATAGCATCTCATGACCAAGTGGTAAGGTCAACCAGTTGGTCAATACCGGTAGAGGAAAGTCATCTTTTGGGCAAGCTAGGTTGAGGTCATGAAAATTGTGTAAATGTGAAGTCCCCCTGTCACCTTAGTGATAGGGACAATGTTAGAAATCCATCGAGGATAATCAATGGGTAAGATGAAGGAAATGGAAAGAAGGTGTTGAAGTTCTTCTTTGACCAGAAGAGCAATGCGAGGGTGCATTTTCCTCAAGCTTTTGTTTTATGGGTTTGGCATCGGGAATGGTTACGATATTGTGGACCACTATGGTGGGGTCAATACGGGCATGTCAGCGTAAGACCAAGTGAAAGTGTGGTTATGGTTTTTGAGAAAAGAAGTGATGGCTTCTTGTTTAGCAGTATCAAAGATTGACCGATCTTTAGAATGTGTGGGTCATCCTGAGTATGAATGTTGATTTCGATAGTCGATTCATTCAACATGGTTTGCATCTCTTAGATGGTAATGACCGATGAATATATGAGTCTTCTGCACCAAGGTAGGTGAGTATAGATTCATCATCCTGACATTGACGATGTTAATCGAAGGTGTATCATCATCGATCATTTCAAGGTACAGAAGGGAAGAGAAGAGGGAGCCTCGCCCTCGCATTGATAAGTCAGAGGCCCCAAGGAAATGGTGTTTATGAAAAAAAAGTTAGGAGGAATGGATTCTGGATCCATCGACTCTGTCAGGTGGTGAAGGTGGTGAAGAAGGTGGAGTGGTGAAGAAGGTGAGAGAAGGGTTGATGTCCTCAATGAGTTCAATGTGGGCCTTCTTGGTAGGTGGTTCAACAAAGCCGATACCACTATGGTCATTATGTTTGTGGGTAGTACATGGAATAACAGTATGGTGGCCTTGCTCATAAAATCAAAACCAAAACCCTTCCATGCACATCGGTGTAGGAAGGTGTGGGAAATGGTGATTGGTGAGTGACTAGAGGTCGGTAGAAAATGGGTGGGTTTGTGATGGTGGTTTAGGTGTATAAGTGGTAGTATCAAGTCCCCCATAGGTGAGATTGGTATGAAGGTGGGGAGGACCATAAAGGAGGTGCTCTCCTATATGGTGATCATAGCGAGGGTGTTGGTGAAGACTTCCATACTCTTGTGGAGTAAGGAATGTGTTGACACTATATAGGTGATACTCCCCCGAGTGAGGCATTGAAAAATGCCTTCTAAGGGATCGGTGGTCGATATGTGGGTAGCTATGGGATAGATGATGTGTAGAGGTGAGGTCGGATCGGAGGTGGAGTTAATGATTGGGAGGTTGATGGTTGCCGGAGGAGGTTGTGGTAGTGGTAGGAATGGAGGATGGATGTGAGGTTGGCGAGGTAGTGGGTGACATTGGAGTGGAGGTGTAGGTGAAGAGGTAGTGGTCATGGAGGTAGATGCTTTAATGGGTATAAGCACATCATTGGGTTGGTAAAGCATGTACAAGTTTTAAAAGGTGATGGGTCATTTGAAATGGTATAGGTGTGTCCTTCATGCTCAAACTTTACACAACGATGCAAAGTGGAAGGAACACAACCCATGACATGAATCCAGGGTCTACCAAGCAACAAGTTGTATTGAAATTCCCCTCCAAGATGTAAAATAACTCTAGAATAGTGTGGGGCCCACATGAACATGGAGGATGATGGTGCCAAGTGTAGAGGTGATAGCATCATTGAATGAATGCAACATGATGGGATGTTTATGCATGTAATTATCGGGTATGCGCATTTGGGTGAATGCATGGGAGGAGATGATATTAATGCTAGCACCCCCATCAATCATAACATGTCATACACGTATATCATCGATGTGGATAGAGATGAAAGAGAGCTGGATCTAGGTCATTGGTTTGTGTGGTGTGATCTCTTCATCTGAGAAGCTAAGGGCGGCTACTTGGTGAGTAGGTGGAGGTGTAGATAAAGGTGGTAATTTGGTGAGAGAGGCTACATGATGGGGTGTAATAATGGAGGCCACGGGTGTAGGATCATTGGGTAAGACCTCAATAGATTGAAGGACCTCCATGAGAGCTTGATGATGGGATTCGAGGTTTGGATGAGGTCATATAGGGACATTTTGAGGGGGATTGGTGTAAGTTGTTTGAGCATGGCGTGATGTGTAACCCCATTAGAAATAGGATATGTGGGGCCATGGATAGTGATTTTAGGTGTGGGTGTAGATGGTATGTTGGGTATAGGTATAGGGTTGGTTGGTGGGTCGGTTGCCTTTTCCTTGCCTTTATCCTTCTATGCATGGGGTAAGCAATGTGGATCATGTTGATTTGAGGTGGGAGGTAGGTGAAGTAGGTGAGCCATGAAAGGTATAATGACAGAAGGGAAAAAGCCAAGTGGTGGGAAGGAACCTTGTGAGATGAGTTGGGCACACCGACATTTGGGTGGAGGTTTGGTGAGTTCTCTGATGTGAACCATGTTAATTTCAAATCTTGGGGGTGGCTCTAAGAGTTGTGGAGGTGGAGGTCTTGGTGTTGAGTAGGAAATGAGGGAAGAACTATGGAAATGGGTTGGTGAAATGGGGTCCTCATCGAGAAGGTCATCATCATCAAAGTTTTCTTTCGAGAGGACACAACTAGATAAGAATGGTTTTCAAAGCCTGCAGTTTCTACACATCGTGCCTGGCACATGATGGTAGGCACAAATTTGGTGTGTCATCAAACCCCTTTGGTTTGGGTTTGAGAGGGTCATAAGGTCGAGAGTGGTGGTAATGTGATGACAAAAGTTTCAAGGAGGTTGGTTAAGATTTTGGCATAGGATCCCGCTAGTGGATCACAATGGGAAGTGAAAGTGGGTTTGGGTGTAGGTGTGGCTGATTTGTAGAGGAAGGGTCTTTGCATGAGGGGGAGTAGGTCGAGCTATGGTTTTAGGTGTTGGTGTGGTCTTAGGTGTTGGTCATGTTTTCTTGGGTAGGGGTATGGTAGATGAACTAGCAAGAGAGTGTGTGGTTGGTTTGACTACCTTATTGGAGGGTAGTGGATTTTTGTCTTTAGGTTGCACCTTCTTGGGTAAAGGTGATATGGGTGCATGAGATCTAGAGGGAAAAGTGGATGGTGGAAGAGGGTGAGTTACCCATGGGGATAACCGAGGTGTTGTGAAGGTAGATGGCGTGGGTCATGTGCAGGAGGTGTGAGGGAAAGAGATTGAAGTGTCATGGGTAGTGAAGAAGTTATCGATGGTATTGGAGGTATGGGTGGTAAAGATGTTGTAGGTGTGGGTGGAAGTTGTGTCGGGTGCTTGGGTATGTTAGAGGTTATGAGGAGGAATGGGCTGTTGTGTTTTTGGTTTATTGGTGGGTGGAGGTTTCTTAACCATGCTGGAAGGGTGAGGTCCTAAGATGGATGGAAGGGGTGAAGGTGATGAAGGTGTGATCGGTGAGGTTGGAGTATGAGATCTATGGGATTGGTTCTTCTATTTGGGTGTCAGATTAGGTTTGGTGTTGGCTTTGGAGGATGTAGCTAAATCTAATTTGATGGGTGGATGAGTAAGGTTGGTGGTTGGGATGACCCCTAAGGTAGTAATAGGTTTAGGCAAGGAAGATGATGTAGGTGTAGGTTTGGATGTAGAAGCATGTTGGGTTATGGGTAGGGGTGTGAGTTGAGCCATGAGTGGTATCATGGGGGAATTTTGTGATAGTTGTGGTTGTGTTTGGTTTGATTGACCTGAAATATTTTTGGATATATAGTGGAAGTGTCAGTGAGTGACATCTGCATTTGTGTTGAGACAAGAAGTAGAAGATGCCCCCAAAGTAAGGCTCTATCCACATAATCTAAGTGGTCAGCCAAGCGTGAGAATGGCACTGTAGTGGGTGAGGTTGATGAGGATCCAATGGTGATTCCCATAAAATGTGTCTTAGAAATGGGGAATTTGCTAGCTTCAGCTTCTGTGGGTAAGAGAGCCGAAAGTAAGTCCGCAGGATCTTGGGTAACTGATGGAGAATGGTCACCTAGAGGCAATGGCATTTCTACTGAATCTTGGATAGGTGGAGGAGATGATGGATGCTCCTCTGTGGGTGGAGGAGATAAACAAGTCTTCGTGGGTTGGAGAGGTACCATGGGTGACGGATCTCTAGGTGGAGAAGCCAAAGGTGAAATGGTCTTGATGTTAATAGAAGGCTCCTTCACATGGGTGAGGGAGGAGACGAAGGGTGTTCCTCTATGGGTGGAGGAATAGGTGAAGTGGGTTCAAGTGTAGGTGGAGGACTTGGGCTAGGATTTCCTCTATGGAAGGAATATGAGGTAATTGGGAAGCAATGGGTGCATCACTGAAAATAGCATGGACCTCACGGGTATGGCTATCATGAGTTGAGGTCTCTCCGGTTTGATCAAAAGAAGGGGCATGATTAGGAAATGGTTTCTTGAAGATGTGTAGGTTTTGATTGGTAGGTGCATTAGGTTATCCAAGGTTAACTCACCTTTCTCAAGCATTTCTTGGAAAATGTTCTTAAAAGTGATGCAATTTTCGTCACTATGACCTTTTACCCGATGATAGTTGCAAAAGTCATGCTCTTTGTACCACGCGGGTGTGGGGCAAGTAGGATCAAAACTAGTGTGTGGTTTTATGGGAGGAAGGGTGATGGCCCCAGCTTTAATGAGATTTTCTAAGACAGAAGAATAAGGCTCCCCAATTGGGGTGTATTTTTGTTGTTCCCATCTGAATTGAAAGGTATGAATGGGTGAAAGATTAGATGAGGGGTTAGCTTGATTTGAGGGATGAGTTGGGCGGCCTTGAGTACCACTGCGTTAGTAGTTCCCTTGGATTTTGAATAATTGTTCTGTGGTTTTGAAGAAGAAGAGGTATCATTTGACTTAAATGCCAAGTTCTTATTGCGTAGTTGGATTTTCTTTTCTTGATGGCCCAAATCTCTAGCTTTCATGCCATGGTGAATGCTTCATCGAAGGTTTGAGAAAGTCTACACCTGCAGGGTTGGTGAGATATGTCTAGCACAAGCCCCATGTGAAGAGCTCTATGAGTTTGGTTTGTGGTAGTTGGAATGTGAGTTGATTGATCAAAGCTACGCCAATGAGCAACAAAATCTGATGATAGATTCATCATCATATTGATGCAGTAGAGTAGAGGTCAGTCATGGTAACCTTCTTAACAACGTTAATGGAGAAGTGATCCAAGAAGGCTTGGGCTACCTGGTTAAATGAGAAGATAGAATGTCTAGGTAACCCACTATACCAATCTAATGTAGGGGCCAATCAGAGACATGGGAAAGGTCCTCAGAAGCAAAGCATCATCATGGGTGATCAGATAACACCCATGTTTGAAAGACCACAAATGTTGTTGTGGGTCTTCTTTGCTATTGAAGTGGTTAAATTTAGGCATTTCCCAATGCATGGGATATGGATGGATAGGAATGGATGGGTGGATAGGCTCATTACAAATCTCATCGTAGGTGAGAGAGTTACGTGTGCCAGAAACCGATGCCTCAATGTCTGCATCTTGTCCATCATTAACTTGATTAGGTCATTGGTAGGTTGTGATGGCTGGGTACCTCCTGTAGCGTAAGGAGGTTGGTGTTGGGCATATGATGGGGTGGCATTCTAGTATATGGTGCTGCCATATAGGTAGATTGAGAAGGAGGGAGTGAGATAGGGGTACATACCCAGAATGAATGATAGATGAAATGGGAGGCTATTGATAGTACGTATATATGGAGGTGGAAGGGTCGTGGTGACCCTAGTAGTAATGGGGGCTAAGGACTGTGGAATAGAAAGGACAATGTTTTGAAAAGGGGTAGGGGTCACCGACACGGGGTGGTTGTGTAGCTATGGGTATATGTGAGACAATAGGCATGGATGAGGTTATGTTTTGGGTGGTTGGTGAAGGTATAGTAGATGTGGCAAGTGCAATGGATGTGGTAGACATGGCGGTGGTCATAGCAGGTATAGGGCCTAGTTGCATGAAAATGATAAGGCAAGGCAAGGTAGGTGTGGGTAGTGGAGCTAGAGGGGCTGATGCAGAAGTAGGAATGAGAGTTGGGGGATAGATATGGGCATGTCGTATATCAACTGACCCGAGGCATCTCGAGTGGATGAGTGGGAAAGATAAAACTGCAAGGTGGCAAGGATTTTGGTCAAGGAGTCGTGTAAACTCCTCGTCACCTGTGGCGATAGTGATAGGTTGGGTAGGATCCATGGGTGATAAAATAGAAGGTGGTGAAGGACTAGGTGGAAGTGGTTGACAACTGGCATGGAATATGAGGGCATTTTTCCTGGCTACGCATCACACCATGTGAACAAGTACTGACGTGGTAGGACTATTTTTTGTAAATGACACATAGAAATACAACAGAGATAGGAGAAACAGGTGGTGGTAGGTGAATTGGGGTTAAAATGTCAGCTAGAAAATTACACAGGATAACCGATGTCAGTTAGGGTAAACCGACGCCGTCATCAGAGTAACCATGGTTGGTCACTGTGAAAATGGATAGTTTATCAAAAACAAAAAAAAAAATTGATGATCTGCCAAGTAGATAAGATGTTGATGAATTTTACTAGTCAAGTGAATATGATGAGAGTGACAGAGACTCTAAACAACAAAGAAGGTGAAGCAGGTGTCCTTTTGGGTAGGTTAACCAAAAGAATAGTAAACCAATGTTGGTTGGGTAAAACCAATGATGGTCAGAGGGTAACCGATGATGGTCATTTGGACCGACACCAGTTACTATGAAATTGAAACAACGATGAAGAAAAGGTGGTTGTGAGTTAAAATTAGATATGGAATCAAACCCAAAATTCTGAGAATGATGAAAATAGAGTCCAGCACACACTAGATGAAGCTGGAATACACCAACTATGATGAGGAGTGTGCAAGGGGAAATAAGAAAATGAAGAACGTGTCCTCTCACCTCAAAAATGCAAGCCAAATAGAAACACTAAGAAAAATATGATCCTAAGAGTGCTTTTTTTCTATTATGTTTGTTCAACTTATGCTATTTAAGGACTGACTCATGAACTTTAGAATAGAATTTTTGGTGAGGATGGCTTCCTATGAAGAAGGAGATCTACAAGGAGAGGTTTCAGGTATGTTATGGTGGGGGCGGGCTTTTCTCTGAAGTATGACTGATCGAAAATGAGTGGGAGTGGGTGCCACTGTGTCGTGATCATGTGATCACCTACAACTTCTTCCAGGAGAGATGTTGTTTAAGAATGTGTGTATTTTCAATTTTGTGATGTTTGGTAAGACTCAGAGAGAGAGAAAGAGAAAGGAAGTGCTTTTCTATGATTCATTTGTCAACCATCAGCTGGGAATGACTTCCAGCATATAGGTTGCCCTCAATTAATGTGAGCTAATGCAAAAAGGTAGAATGAAATGAAATGATTTTAAACCCAAATCAAAATGTTGAATTTGATGACACAAAAATATGAACAGGAGAAGGGATGCTCTTTCACTAATGCGATACTAATGAAAGGAAAGAAATGTTTTGTTTTAAAGCACCAAAATATGATTGCTTTTAGACAATAGAAGAAGAGAAGGTTCCAGGGAGAAATTTTAATGTGAGAACCTTTTAGAAAGGAAACAAACATGCAAATTTTCACCTAGAAATGAAGAAATGCAAAAGAACCCCGAATGGGTCCCACTAGGCATGCCAAAATGTTTCACCTGATTCTAGAGCATTTCTTTGAATGTTGATGAAACAGATAAGGGTAAAGGGCTAGGAGGAATACCTGTTAAGATGTTGGTTGTAGGTTGTTTGCACGCGTATGACTTCTTGATCCACAACTGATCATGAGAGCTTCCTTTTGCTTGGAGGAACTACCTGTAAAATGGAAAACAAGACCACCAAATAAAAGTTAAATAGTATATGCAGTGGACTACCTAGCGTATGCTAGATCCGGGAAGTGTGATACTCCTAGATGATGTCAATCCACTATTTAAAACAACTTAATGTTAACAATAAAGGAAATCCTATTGTAGTTAAAATGATTTAGGTATCTCATTCGACTACAATAAGCAAATTCATTCACAACAAGCTAAGCTATGATTGAATCTGAAGGTCAAGATCTCTGTCAGGGTATTAGTACTGGTAGGGTTAGGTTCTAGGTTGTTTTGGGTATTGGGTGGAGGTTTTAAGCTCTATTCTTGGTCTGAGGGTAAAAACATAGAGACCGACATCGGTCTGGTATGACCGATGTCGGTTTAGGTTAACCCTAGCGACGGTTGTGGGTAACCGGCGATGGTATGGTCGGGGTATAGGAAACTCAATAAAAACTTGAGGTGAGGGTAGATCTAAGGCTAAATGGAAATGTAAAAGGAAATGGCAAGGTCTGTGTAGGTCTTAGGTATACTCAGGGGTAATTAAAATCTGGGTATGGTGGTTCAATGGTGTGGGTGAAGGAATGGTCAAGTTTTCATGGAGGTAAATGGTGGGGGAATGGGAATGGTAGTAGAAACTAATAATAGAAGTAAAAGAGTCTACTAAAATGACAATGGACAAGTGTTGGTTAACAAAACACTTACTGTTGTATGAGCTTGATGTCTGGTTGGAAATGGCAGGTGATCAAATGGAAGGAACTTGGTGTGGTGCTAGCGCTTCCCGGATGCTCCCGTGAAGGAAAATGGCTCTGTGATTGCTTGGTGTTGTTGTGGATGCTCTGATGCGTGTATGAATGTTGGTTCTGCTTGCATGCAGCTCTGGTTTCATCTCTTTCTCTCAATAAGATGTGCCAACCTTGAAATAAGGTTGTTTTGGGGATTAAATGGTAACCAATGGGTGGTTCTAGGTTGACCGTGGTGGTTTAGGGTAACCGCATCGGTTAGGGTGGGATTTCCTAGGTTTACTAAACTTGGGTAGATCCTCTTGATTTTCTGGGATCTCATTCATTTTTTTCTCCATGGATTAGAATGGAAGCTTCCTTTCTAATGGGTGGGAATGTGGTTAGAGGGAATATAGGCTTTGATTTTTAGGGTTTGGGTAGGTCTTAGTTAGTTATGGCAACATACTAAGAATAGGTCTTAGGGTGAGGTGGCTAGATGATGTGTATAGGTGAGGTGGATGGTGTGGGCATTATCCAATTAGGATATTTAAATAATAGGTATTATGAGATCCCCTATTTCTAGGAACTTGAGTCTACATAAAAGCTCAGTAAGCCTCCTCTATGTGGTCACTAGTTGTTAGTTGTTATTCACCTTTTGTGACTCGAGGTCGCACAATGATCGCGGATTTTTTTGGAAACCTGCAATGAAATATGAACCTGCAAAACCCTCAAATAGACATCAAATCCTAAAAAAGAAAGATGTAGAATGAGGGTTTAGACTATCCTTAGCTGTCATAATGGTGATCTTATGACTGAGAATTGTACTACATCTTAAACCCAATGTAGTTTTGTTTGTGAACACGTAATCATTCCCTCGGTGTCTCTTGCGCATGTCACACTTGATTGAGAGAAAACAAGATAGATGTAAATAAATGTAGTAGATGTGTGCATGGAATAGAATGAACTTCCCTCCTAATAAGTGTGTATATAGAATAACTAGCCCTTGTGTCCCTTAGATGGTGTTAGATAGATGCAATGAAGCTCTTAGATTCTTGATGGATGTAACCTTAGGTGGTGATAGTTAATGCTTAGTGCTTGGTCCTTTATTATGATCACATAACTTTATATTTATATGATTCCTTTTCTTGAATTTTGTAATTAACCCCGAAAAGGCTGACTACCAAAAATATAAAATGATCAAATGGCGAAAGGACCCAATAGATGTGAAAAAAAAATTACAAAAGGGTGCGAGGCACTGGAGGAGACGAGGTCGCCTAACGTTGGCATTTTGGCTAGGTGCTGGTTTCCAAGATGATAAATTTTGAAGTATAAAAAGGAAGACTGAGAAATTAAGGGTGTAAGACCAAAAGTGGCAACAGAAAGCAAAGAAATATGGCTAAAGATATGGGTTAATTAGTACTTTTCTTACTTAGGAATCATATAAATAGTAGTATGCAATCAAGACTAGATAATTACCCAAAGTGTGTGATTTTGTGTCTACATTTTCCCCCACTTTATGTTGGTGAGTGGAAAGCTTGGTAACATAAAGTAGATAGAGATGTGTACCATATAACTATGTAGATCGATATAGAAAGAGTGTTACGAGGTACAAGACAAAGCATGGAGTGATAAAAGTATGAAGTGTGGATACTAAGGATGAGGAAGTGTAAAAAGTGATGAGATGACAAACCTAGGGTGGAAACACATGTTGTAGATGTCATGAATGTGCCTGTTTTTGATGTCGATGTTGATGTGTGTGATTGTTGAATTATGTTGAGTGATGTTGACTATTGTTTTCCATACGAATGAACCTACAAAAGATAAGAATGAACAAGTAGTCAAATACGCATGTATATGTATAAAACATATGTAAATAAGTATGTAAAAATGTTGAAAATGTGAAAAAGGAACATGTGCATCTGATCCATGATGAGGAAAAGAGTGTATAAAGGATCCTAAAGATGTTGTAGAAGAATGAGTTTTTTGACCAATCACATGATTGCACCACCCACAAGTTTTGGGGCAATCTCGTACCAAGTCATGAAATAAGTATAGGAGAAAAGTGCAGTGGTATCCTCCAACCTTTAAGTGTTCCCCACAACGTAGAACACCACTTTGCAGATGGTGTGTATAAACGTAAGTGCTAAGGACTGTGTGCCCTTTAAAATCCGTTGTATGGATTCTTGTCGAATGTGTTGAACTACCAATCACTATGTAATTTCCCTGGTTATAGGCATCTAGGAAGGGCCGCGTTGTGCTAAGGAACCAAGTTTGATTGAGCCCTGAAAATAAAAAAATTATGTTATATCGGTACCACATTATGTTGTCTATAACATTGTATGGGGTGAGTGATTCACCCAATGATACCCCCTCATTTTGGGTGCATGCAACATCACTGAAGGAGTATACATCCCAAAGGAGGACCAACCGTTGTGCTAAAATTATACCCTATAGGGGAAAAGGGAATGTGTTTGGTAGAAAATAAGGCACATGCAAACAAAGTGGATAGGATACAAGTGTTAGTACAAGAAAATACAAACACGCATGTAGAAAATAGAATGTAAGCTAATCGAGAAAATGTGTAAGATAAGACTCTAGAAGATAGTGTAAACACGCAAGAAGAAAATATAGACCTCAAAAACATAGGTTGAAAACATGGGACACCACTCATGATGTCACAAGAAAAACAAGGCCAACTAGGCCAAAAGCAGACAAGTGTGCACATAAGACAAAGGGAAAACACTGTAAATGGTGGCAAATAATGACAAGCAAGATAAAACAAGGTATGACAGATAGTCATCTTAGAAAATAGGCATGAAAAACAAATGTTGCACATGAAGCACCCATTAGCATGTTAGAAAGATAAAAAGTATGTCAAAACATGTATAATCTGATATAGTAGTGTGCTACTGAAACAAATTGAAAAAATAACACATGTAGTGTACAAAAGTGGATTCCCAAGGAGCCTCTATGGGATTGATAATAGGTATTTCTCCAAACATCCATAATGTGTGTGTAGATCTGTAGAATATGTGATTACAACTAGAAATCAAGTGAATGTGCATGTGTGTATGATAAAGAGCATGATATACAAGATATCTATCTAGCATTTGTAATAAAGTGAGCATGTAAAATCATAAGTAAGAAAGAGTAAATGCAACCAAGATATGCAGTATGTTGTGGATGAGACGAGAATGGAATAAAGAGTGGATGATAGGGGAAGTGTGCCCCCAGTGGATGTGTATGTATAAAATGAGTTTCATTTATTTATGCCCCCTCAATATTCAAGAATGAACCATAAACAAGAGTGCATCATCGGGAAATAGTCTGAAATGTGTGTCGTAGAAAGATGTGATTGTCAAAGTGTAAAGTATATAGTGTAAACACGTGAGTGAATAAGGGGTTGGATTGAATGCATGAGTATGGCAAGGTCCATTTGATATTTAGACCCTCGGTAGTCAAGTATGGACCGTAGAACTAGAGTGTGTTATAGGGTGGTGTGTCATGTTGATTGTCGAAAGACATGTTGATTATGTAGGATGTGTTTTTGAATGTTTGAATGTTTGTTGTGTATTTTCGAATGTGTGATGTGTCTTGCAGTAGCGTGTTATAGACCGTGCAAGATGTGTGTGTTGATTATACATAAGAGAGATGTGCATGTTGTGTGATTCAAGAGAGATATGTCATGGAAGTACTATGTGTAAAATATGTTGTAAATGTGTTAAGTGTGTGGTATGTTGCATGATGTGAGGAGAGTATGTGTTGCTTTTTATTTTGTTGGTTGGTATTGATGAATAGTGTGAGAACTATGTATTTTTGTGTGTTGAATATGTGTGA
Source organism: Taxus wallichiana var. yunnanensis (assembly GCA_018340775.1). NCBI lineage: Eukaryota > Viridiplantae > Streptophyta > Pinopsida > Cupressales > Taxaceae > Taxus > Taxus wallichiana. Next base: position 55,375,623 of record CM031240.1, on the reverse strand, counting down.
TAGGAAGAATAAGTCACAAGTATGTTGATTATGTAGTGATGAATATGTGTAAGAAGTATATGCTAGAATATGATGTGTAGTGTGTATTTGTGTAAGATGAAGTGTAGTGTGTGTGAGGTTCATGTATATAGGATTCCCTCAATAGTCAAGTGTGAACCATAGCACAAGATTGTTTCATCAAGAAATAGTGGTATAATGCATGTATCAAAGGGTTTGAAAGTGCTAAGAAAGATGAATCATGAAGCGCAGAGCGTTAAGTGTGATAGGACATGCTAGAAACAATTGATAGTGCTAGAAGGGGGAAATAAGTGTGATGCCCCCAAGTGTGCCAATGATGGAGATTTATGCAAGTGATGTGAGAGATACCTTTCCATTGTGGGAGATTGTAGTCCTGTGTCATGCTAAGAGTGGGGAAAACACAATGGCAAGCGAAGCAATGATAGGACCAAATTATGGTGACATAATTTGAAATGTGTCTTGGCTATCAGTAGAAGGATTAGTTTCTTTGACAAAATGAATTGGAAATGGAAGTGGAGTAGGATGGGGAGGAATCTTGAATGGTGGTAACTTAGGTGGAATTAATGATGCTACAAAATATGTGATAGGAAAATAAGGTGGACTAATTTTGAGAGGTGGTTGCATATTTTGACTTGGTAATTTTGTAGATGACTTGAGAGGAGGGGGTGTTATATTTATTTTGAGAGGTGGTTTCCTAGGAAGTGCTTGACTTTCCATAGAATGACCATTAGAAGTGATAGCATAATGCTCATTAGACATAGATGGATCAGATTTAAGAAGCCATTGAGATTTAGCAATTAGAGATGGGCTTGTATTAGAATGTTGTGTAGCAAATGATAGACAAACCCTTACGCTCAAGGTGCTTGATACTACATTGTAAAACATAGAAATAATTTTCATTATGTTCAATGATTCGATGATAATTACAATATGGATGACCTTGATATTTCGCAATCCAATAAGGAGGATAACAATTAGTAGATGGCAAGCTGATTAATTATTGAGTTATGAGTTGTGTATTAATATCTTGTTACTTAGCATTAAGATTAAATCGAGAGATTTGGTGAGTAGCATGAGCTTGGGGTTCATTGATATGCATACATATAAAATATATATGATTAGAATGAGATGCAAGAGAAGAACTAGCATTAGAATGAAAAGCATCCTGGAGTAGCTAAATTTCATATTTAAGAGATATAATCGTGGATTCCATAGCCTAAAATTTTTCTTGAAATAGATCTGTAAATATTGAATAGACATGCAAATAGATTAATTGGAATTGGAATTAGGAGAGTCATCAGAAATTGATCAAAGATAACATTGACTTGAGTAGAAAACATATTTATAGGAGATATATAGTCGTTAAGGTTTTGTGAAGAGCATCTCTACAAGATGGGTGCATTTGAATCAATTAAAGCAAAGAGACTTGAGAGACCTTATGAGCCATGATAGAATAAAGATAAGGATCCAAGCGTATTCAAATGAGACGGGTTCACCAAAATGATTAAGCTAAATGTGAATTTATATGCTTAATATAAATGTAAGATTACAATAAATAAATAAACAAATAAGTACAGAAATAGACCCAAGCAAATTAAGCTAGTAAATATGAAACCCTAAGTGCAAAGAGAGGGTAAGAAGCCTTAGTTGCTTCGCCAAAATCCAGGAGGTGTAAAAATATAGAAAATTGGAAAATACAAAGCATTGACCGTCGACCGAAGCTCAGAAAAATGCATATTTGGAAGAATAAGTTGGATTGGGGTGCCTAGGGTGGGAGAGGGGTGCTCTGCGGGCACCTAGACCTGCTTTTGGGCACCTCGGTCTACGGAAAATCTCGGGAAACCTCCATGAGTGGTTGTTAGTTATTTTTGTTGTTTTCCTTTTATTTCTTTGAGGTCATACAATGATCATCGGAGTTGCTTTAGAAACCGACAATGAAATATAAACCTACATAACCCTCAAATAGACATCAAATCCTAAAAAATAAATATGTAGAATGAGGGGTCAAAATGTCCTTAGCTATAACAATGGTGATCTTACAATTGAGTGTTGTACTACATCTCGAGACCTAATGTAGTTTTGTGTGTGTACATAATCATGCATTAGGTCCGAGATGTAGTACAACACTCAATGTAATGTTGTACTACTACATTGAGGGTAAAAATGTCCTCATTGTAACCCTAAAAAGACCGACTACCAAAAATATAAGATGCTCAAACAACTAGAAAGGCACCAAAAGATGTGAAGCAGTACAAAGGGTCGGGGGTGCCCAAAGGGGATGAGGGCACCTAGAACTAGCGTTGTGGTGGGTGTTGGTGTCTAGGATGATAAATGATGGAGTATAAAAAGGCGGACTAAGCAAGTAAGGGTGTTGTTATCCAAAAATCACTCCCTAGATGAATTTGGACAACGTAGCAAAGGGCCCACATGCAACAAAATGGAAAAATCTAGCATTATGGCTTTAGAACACTCTCTAACATTGATCCTTAGCTCTATGGCACTTTGGAGAGTACAAAAATATCCAATAGGATTGAAATAATGAAAAAAATTGTATTTTGGTGCAATAGAGACATGCTTAAATCTCAACCGAGCTATATGAAAAAGTTGTTGATGTGGAAAATGAGCTGGTTTTATAGTTGACCAAGCGCATCAAAATGAGACCAATTCGGTGATATACTTCATTGAGATAAACATGGGTGAGTTCAATTTTGCAAATATACCAAGTTACATCGGTGTGGGTAAGCTATTTGTCAAAATTCGAGATCTACACAAGTGAACGAGCTCCCCATCTAATTGTTCAACATAAAGGTTGAGTGGTTTAAAAATATGGCTATGTGTTACCAGGAAATGGCGGATAAACTTGATGATGCCAAAATCATACAATAAAATCTAGGCTATTATCATATAATTGTTTCGCTAGCTCGAGGATGGAGGGCCGATTGTCATTGATTCGATCTCTGGTATGAGATGAGTTGGTTCATGGTGTAAGAAACATTTTGGGGAGAGCGTTATGAAAATATCTATCAAGCCCATGTAATGCTAAGGAAAACCTCTCATCGACCTCATCTTTGGATGAAATCAAACAAGGAAGCAAATTCAATCGAAGTGGTTTGATCACAGGTGAATGAGAGGGACTTGGAAAAGGAGGGCAAGTTTTTCCTTAAGATCGGTGAGCCCACAAATTGGACGAGGGAAGCCTTTACGTCTAGTGAGGAGGTAAGGAGCCCAGATGGCTTAGGTGAGTTGGGCCTTGCATGCATGTGAAGGCCGAAATGGCTGCAGAGACCAGGGTGGAAAAATAAGAGTTGGAGGGTGCAGAGTTACACTCGGGTCATTTGTGCATGTGAAGGATGAAATGGCCACGGGTACCAATGCGGAGAAAATGGAATTATTGAGCCCAAACATCCCGAGACATGCGGTCGTTTTAATCCCAAAATACTCGTAAAGTGATATGCGGGTGGTGAGCTAGTCAATGGCCCTTATAGAGGTCAACGTGATAATGGGAACCAACACGGGCATGAAGGGATTGGAAGCCCGAGTTACGGGTGAGCCGGGTTGGGATGGCACAAGCAGCTTGAGTTGTGAGGATTTAAGTTTTCCTAGAGGTAGTGGAGCCTGTAATACAAAGTGATGATTCCTAGTTGATGTGGCCCATAATGCATACATGCTAAGTTGGAGTAGAAAGGATCCCAATACGTTGAACGTCTCAAAGATTCGATAGCACAAGTGGCCACCGATTCACGTGTGGATCCGAGTCAATGGAGAAGAACCTAGTGCGTAGAAGGAGCTTGACATGCATTTAGAGGGTGACTCAAAGTGCATAAGTGCAAAGGGTTGGCATTGCAATGGTTAGCTCGGTACACAAAAAGGTGGTCGGTGGTGTGGTGTGGATTTCCGGCTCGAGCGAGCTTAGCAGCTGTTGGACAAGTATAAATGATTTTAAACATTTTAACCACCCCATTTCAAACATAAATGCAAGGTGATGGTAAATGGGTGACCCTTACCAATTTTTAAATTCCCAAGCCTTTTTAAATCATGCAAGGGACTTTTCAAAAGAAGAAAAATATTTAAAATGATGATTTTTAGCCAAGAATTAATTACGCAGTCTCGTGTAATGCAAGCAAGACCTGCAACACCAAGATAATTTCCCCTTCTCGAAGCTCATAACTTGAGCATTTCTCAATGTATTTTCATAAAATTGGTCTTGTTAGAATTGTGACTCTGATACCTTCACACATCAATCAAGAAATTTATGGAGATTTAATGGAGAATTTCACGAGAAAATGAGCCCAACTCAAGAAGGCGGAGTTGGATGGTGGTTGAAAGTGCAATTAATGGGCATGGGCAGCAATTTTCTCTCACTACAAGTTGCATATCAATCAAGGATGGATTTTGAAGATCTTCTATCATGATTTCCACCCACTTTGGGTACCTTGTAATTGATGTAAAGGGAAAATCTAAGTTTTCTTATTTCTCTCTCCCTCCTTCATTTTCTATAAATTGAAAGTTCTCTCATTATAAAGGGAGATAATTCTAGTAGAAAAAATCTATCATTTTGGTTTTGTGAATATAATATGATGTAGGCCTTCATAGTGGACTCCTTGCATAGTGATCCGGTATTTCCTTATAATAGAACAAAAAGTGGATATTAATGAAGCAATAGATGTAAGTTTGTGGATGTGTCTTCCCTTGTTGTGTTTATTTGCATTCCTCTTGCCTCTTCAATTCTATTGCAGGTGTATTATGTCTACCTTATGCTCTTGAAAGGTTCATTATTGTTGTGTTTCTTTGGAATATATTTGTGAATGTTGTTGTTAGACTGTGGAGAATTGTTATCACCCTTTCTAATCTACATTTTGCTCCCATTTTCACACATTAGAGAGTTATTCTCACACCCTTCTTTTGGTGCATCACCTATGTAGTGTATATTTCTTTTAATTGCATGTTCTTTCTCTCTCCCTGGTCCCTTGAAGTGGTAGATTAGGAGTAGTCAGTATTTTCCTTCATTAGAGTTAGTTTGCACTAGATTAGGAAGAGGAACTAGCCTTCTCTGGAGGTCTATCTCAAGTAGAAAGTCCCACAACTTGGAGATAGTACCCATGTTACCCAGTCACATTATTTTACATCACACACTCACATGCTAAGTAAACAAAGGATGTTGTGATTTGGTGATAACATTTTTGGCACATCTGGTGGGATATTAAGAAGTCTCCATCTTTGTTGCAATAAGATTGGTGTGCTCTTGTTGTAAACTCCAGCCTATAAGAGGCTTTGAAATTGTACATCTGGCAACTCCAAGGGGAAGAATTCACTAGTTTTAGTAGTCCAAGCTTGTCAAATTTATGAGAAGGATTCAAACAAGGTTAAGAAATAGAGAGGAAGGAATTTTTGAATACTTGTAGCTATCTCCAGGTAGAGGAAGAAGGGGGAGAAGATCTCAAAGGTCTCCATCCCCATCAAATAGAATACTATCAACACCTCCACAGTAGGCCTTTCATTCAATCAACTAGAGTTATCAGACCAATCAGAATGGCTCATCAATAACCACCACCACAAAAAAATCCCTATGTCAATTTCATGGGTAGCAGCCCACTTTCTCTCAATGCATAAAACCCAATCCTAGTTGCAACATGGAAAATATTCCATATTTCACTGGGGAGAACCATACAACTCGATTGATCACATTCAAGACATTGCAAATGTCTATGTTATACATGAAGTTAATGAAATGGATGTGGTGTTAAATTATTGGATTCCTCTTTCAAAGGTAAATCTCTACAATGGTTTAGGATCCTAGGAACATGATCAATTCAAAATTGGGATCAATTGTGCACAACTCTTTGTGGAAAATTTAGAGAAAAGGTAGACAATCTATCTCTGTTGGAACAATTAACCATAATCAAAAGAGCACCAAACAAGCAGATGGCCGACTTCAACATTAGATTTCAAAGGACATGGGATAAGATTCCACTTTTTGTGAGACCAAAGCAACTGAAGGTGCTTTTATATACTTCCTAAAATCTTTAAATTTTGATATTTCCATGATGATACAATCTATGGGAGGTACAAATTTACCCACAACCTATAACATTACGATTAGAGCAGAAAATTGTTTGATCTAAGCTGGTAAACTTGCACCTAGGCCACCTATTCCTATTTTTCCATAATTGGGGGATCTAATCACTAGTCAGTCACCTACATTAACTCCCGTCCCTACCCTAAAAATAAGATTTCTACTGAAGCTTCTAGATCTTTTCTAGCATATCAAATGATCTCCAAGAATTCATGAAGCAGTTACAAAACTTAGGCAATGAGTTAGTGACAATTAAGAGGCAACAAGCTCAAAATTTTAGATCATACCAGCCTCAAGCCCAACCCAATATACCTTTATATCAGCCTAATAGGCCACCTTCTCAAGCTATAAATTAGAACCAAGTAAAACCTCCTGCTAATAGGTCATTTCAGCCTTATAATCCTAATGTTGCATCCACATCTAGAGCCTTGGTACTAGTGCAAAATAACATGGCTCAAGAATATGACTAGTGTTTCCCATGCAATCAACCCCACAATCAGTCAACATGTTTCAATGGCACTCTAAATCAAGAATTGATGGTGACAACAATTGGTGTGGAACCAGAGACAAATCAAGAAGAAAATCAGCAGTAGGAAGCCACTCAAGAGGCACCTACAAATGATACCACACTTGTGAATTAGTAAGTTGAGGATTTCTATGGAATAAATTAGGCCCCTTCTCAAGGTGTGGCAGCCAACACACAGTCTAAAGAGAATAATATAGAGGAAGGGCATTCATCTAACCCAAATTATTCTCATCCTTATATCACTCCATAAGGAGTTAGCAATCAAAGTGCAGCTCCAAACGTGCAAAATCAGCCCAAACCACCTTCTAGGCCGGCTCATATACTGGTTGTAGAATACCATATGCAAGAGAAGGTCATGCTAGGAAAAGGAGAGAAGAAAGATAGTTATTCTCCATTCAATATCATAGAACAAATGAAGAAAATAAATGTGAACATTTTAATGTGGGAGTCATTAGCTATCCTGGGCCAAAGAGATTTGTTACAAGCTACCATGGCAAATTGGTCCACATCAAATTAGTCATCCAAAGAGAAAGAGGTGCTCGGGGAATGAAACTTCGGTAGGAGGAAATCAAGGAGGTCAACAAGGTAAAAACATGAAGCCTCCTCATTTTACATATCTCTGATCATTGGAAACAATCTTGTACATAATTACATGATTGATTGGAGCAAGTAGTTATGTGATGCCTAAGCAAATAGTTGATCAGTTGGGTCTTCAATATGAAGTCATTTCTAGATGTGTGGTGCAATTGGATGGAACAACAATGACAATTGATGGAGTAATCAAAGGTTTGAGCCTTACATTGCATGCATGCCTAAATGTCACAGTCTTGCAAGATGTATCACTCATATATTTTTTTCCACTCTTTGCACTATGCTTGTCTAGGACTTCATCGTAAAATTGGGGGCTACTTGTCTGCTAATTGGTCACATATGCTATTTAGAATGAGGTATGGAGCTAAGGCTACAATCAGGTATGAACCTATTGCAAATTTCCACATTGAACCACATGTACCAAGCCCGATCAATGAAAATTGTTCAACTTTTGATCAAGAAGACTGTCCAGGAATTTATGAAGTAGATACCAAGGTTGGAAACATTCCAGCTTGACTCTTGATGAATGGAAAATAAGAGGCGATGAATTCAATCCTTATAAGGAAATGGAGGAAGCTAAGTAGGGAATTTATCACTTGAACGAAGAAAATCCACCTTTCCCTAACATCACCAAGCCGAATCATAAGGATGAGAATGATGTATGATAGTTATTCCTTGATGTGCAATTAGTAAACAAGGTGTAGGGGAGCTATGCTAGTTATTCCTCAAGGTATAAAATATTACTCAACTTTCTACTTTTAGTTTAGTTGTTCAAATAACACAATGGTGAGTAGAAGCAATGATCCATGGATCAGATCGGGCAAGAAAGAGGGCATTAAGAACTTTCAGTTTTTGGAGATAGTGAGCTAATCATGAACCAAGTAAAGAGGAAATATTCTACTAAGAATGACCTTCTAAATAACTACAAGATCCAGGTATGGGATCTTATTGAATATTTTAAGCTTTCAACATCAATTCCATCCCGAGAAATAAGAATGCAACTACAAACAGACTTATAGAAATTGGGGTAGTGTTTGACGTTGTAGAGAGTATCAAAAGTGAGAAAACCCAGCCTCACATCAAAGTGGTTGTAATACCAGTTGTTTTGAATAATAATATGATTTTGAAAATCTTCAAAAATGACCACCAAATCATAAAAAATTTACAAGAAGAAGTTGAGTTCTTTACTAGAAACCAAGACAAACTAGAGCAGCAGTATGGTGACCAAGTAGTTCAGCTTAAAACAAACAAATTACCCAAAGGTTTGGTGACTTTGGATTTAATATTCAACCCCAATGATCAATTCTGGAAAGAAAAAGAAAACATACGAGTAAAGAGTGAAGATTCGAGATCCTGTTTCAATTGGGAAGGTAAGGTATGCAAATTGGAAAGGTGAGTACTCATTGCAAGAAAATATGAATTTATCCAACTTTGTCAAGAGTTCCCAATATTTTCACCTAGAATTATAAGGCTTTAAGAGGATTCAATCTAAAACTAGTACAACATAGTATTAAGTTGGATCCATAATCCAAGACCATCGAGCACAAGAAAATGTCGGTGAATCCTCATATTGAACCCTCATGAGAAAAGAATTTAATAAGTTGATTGAAGCTAGCATCATCTTCCTATCAAACATTCAATTTGGTTAGAAAATTTGGTTACGGTGAGGAAAAGAAATGGAGAATTCAGATTTTGTGTAGACTTTCTTGATTTGAATAGAGCTTCGCTCAAATATCATTATCCACTCCCTTTTATGGAGCAAATCCTACAAGTAGTAGTTGGTTTTGAAATATTTTCATTACTAGATGTATACTCATACTATAATCAAATCATGATGAAAGAAGATGACCAGTTCAAGACTACCTTCACTACAAAATGGGGCACTTATATTTATAAGAAGATGTCATTTGATCTGTCAAATGCAGGAGTAACATTCTAGCAAGCTATGGATATGGCATTCAAAGGGATAATCAACAAGATAGTGCTTGTTTATCTTGATGATATCACCATGTTCTCAAAGAATGTAGTAGACCATCTCTTTCACCTCAGGAAAGTGTTTCAAAGGTGTAGAAGATTTGGAGTGTCTTTGAATCCAAAAAAGTGTATATTCTTGGCACATGAAGGCAAATTGTTAGGCCACATTGTTTCAAAGGAAGGATTGACTATTGATCCTAAGAGAGTTGAGGCCATCCAAACTCTACCATTGCCAAGTCATAAGAAGGCTCTCTAAATCTTTCTAGGAGAATAAAATTGGTCTACATATTTGTGCCTGATTTCACCACTTTGGTGAATCCTTTAATAATGATTTTGAAGAATATCCTTGCATTCACGTGGAAAAAAATAAGGCAAGGAGAGTTTTGAAGCCATTAAGCATGCAATATCTCAAGCTCAACTCTAATCAACCCATATTTCTCCAAATACTTCATACTCTACACCTTCGATGGATTAGATACAATCCTAGCTATCTTGGTACAATCAAATAAAGAAGTTTTAGATCATCCCATATCATTCTTCAATTAGATCTTGGAATATTACGAAGTAAGATATTCTTTCATTGAAAAGCATGTTCTTGTTGTCATTAGAAGCTTGAAGAAGTTCAGACACTTGGTCTCGAACAATAAGATCCAATTGTTGGTGTCTCATGTCAGAGTCAAAGAATTTATCCTGAACAAATATTTGAATGAGAAGAGGGCAGGTTGGATCACTCATGTGATGGAGTATGACATTGAGATCAAAGTAACTAAGTTGGTTTGTGGTAAAGGCCTATGTGAGTAGCTTGCTTCCAAACAACATGTTGAACCTAGAAAGTGAAGAAGAAGTTGTTTTGGTGCTGTAAAATGATCAATAATAGCCAGATGATAGTACACCCACTCCATGTTGGACTCAAGATATGGTGCATTATCTCAAACAAAGGTTTATTCCCTCCGAAGCGGAACAAAGCAAAGAGAAGATACTTCATATTATAGTCCATTTTGTATGTGCTTTTTGATGGCATTCTGTTCAACAAGGATGTAAATGGGGTTCTCTTAAGGTGTGTCCCAAAAAATCAGATTGAGAAAGTGTTGTATGAGTTCCATGATGGATAATTGTGAGGTCACTTTGCCCCATGAGTAACAACTCTCAAGATCATGAAGGCTAGTTACTATTGCCCTAAAATGTTTAGTGATTTCTATGCTTGGATCAAGAAGTGTAAAAAGTGTGCATTCTTCATAGGAAAATAAAAACTAGTAGCATTGCCCCTTCATACCATTTCAGTTGATCAACCATTCATGTAATGGGGATTGGACTTCATTGGATTTATCAATCCGAACTTGAGTCAAGGACACAAATGGATTCTAACAACAATAGATTACTTCACCAAATGGACCGAAGTAGTGGCACTCAAGGAAGCAAATGAATCTAGCATCTTGGACTTCTACAAGGGGATATTAATAAGGTTTTTGTACCTTCCACTATCATATAAACTAATGCATTAGCATTTCTTGGCACAAAAATCACTGAATGGGATTTTAGAAACGGAATCTATCTTAGCACTTCTTCCAATTATCACCCCCATGGCAATGGCCAAGCAGAGTCTACAAACAAGAACTTGTTGAGAATCATAAGGAATCTTGATGAAAACCAAAGGACCTAGCACACGAAGCTCAAAACAACCTTGTGGCACGATAGAATAAAACCCAAGAGGTCAGCGGGGAAGTTCTCCATACAAGCTAGTGTACAGGAAAGAAGCAATGCTACCCATATCACTTGAGTTGTCGGCATTAGAGCTCATGAAGCATATGGAACTATTGGGGTGTGGAGCCTATTTTTTGGTCTTTTGGAATCAGTATTAAAGTGTTGGAGTTTGAATGGTTAAGTTTGGAGACTTCAAGAGAATTTTGCAGTCATTTGTTGTGACATTGTTGTGATGTTGTTGTTAAGTTGTTAATTGGTTGTCAACGTCGTGATAGTTTTTCCAGCTATGGGAAGTTGAAAGGTTATGACTTTCAAACTTCTAGGGTTGGCTTTAGGACTTCTTAAAAGGATTGTAATCCTATAAATATAGGTGTTAGGGTATCTTGAAGATATCTTGAGTGTTCAAGAGGTCTTGAGTCTTAGTGATCAAGAAGTGATCAAGAGTGATCAAGGTTAAGCAATTGGGTGTCAATTGTGGTTTAGATGTGGTTTAGCATCTTTAGAATTCTATTTTGAGTTCATAAGCGAGATAATATCTGTGAGATTTTTTTACTCTTGTTGATAATAAAATCGAACAAGTTATTAGCGGACATAGCCCACATTGGGTGAACCATGTTAAATCTTGTCTTGTCTTCTTTTGTTCATTACTTTTGTATGTTGTTATATTTATGCAAGTATAATTCTGCTTATATAGTTTCCTATTGCTATGGTTTAAGGAATTGTTTCGCATATTTGTTCACTAATTCCTAACAAGCTGGTATCGAGCTTTGGTGGTTTTTGCTAAAGTGGTAAATCATAGGAAATTTTATCTTGAGTGGGAGCTATGACAGATGATGAGGGTAGATCAAGGGTTGAGAAGTTCAATGGGTAGAAATTTGGTTTATGGAAGATACAAATGGAGGATTACTTATATCGAAGGACCTCCATGTTCCTTTGGTTAGAAAAGTAAAGAAACCTATAGCCATGTCGGATGAGGATTGGGAGAGTTTTGGATAGAAAGGCACTTGGGGTAGTTTGGTTATCCTTTACATCTTTGTTTTCTTTCAACATATCATAGGAGAAGACTGTAGAAGGTATCATGAGTGTGTTGGGGAAGTTATACGAAAAACCCTCGCCTCAATAATATATTTTTGATGAAAAAGTTATTTAATACGAATATGTCCGAGAATGGTTACTGTTGTTGATCATTTGAATGAATTGAATACGATTTTGAGTATGCTAAACACGGTAAAAATTGACTCGATGATGAGGTCGGGGCTTTGTTGATTTTGTACTCCTTGCCAGATAAATTTGAGACAACTTGGTTATGGTTGTAAGTAATTCGAGTATCTAATAATTCAAAGTTGAAGTTTGAGGATGTAATAGGTTTGATCCTAAGAGAGGAAATGTGAAGGAAGAGCACTGGAGATTCTTCTACTTCTGGAAACACTTTGATGGTGGAGAGCTAGAGGGAGACAAAAGAACATAGGGAAAGGTAACCATGGGAAGTTGAATGATCGTGAAAGGTCAAAGTCCAAGAGAAAGTTAGAATGTTGGCACTATGGGAAGGTTGGTCATGCTAAGAAATATCATTGGGCTCTTCGAGATAAGAAGAACAAGAAGGAGTAAACTAAAGAGGTAAATGTGGCAGCTAGGTGATGTTTGTTAGGATGCCTTAATTATTTCTTTAGATAATATTGTTGAGTCTTGGGTGTTAGATTCAAGGGCTTATTTCCATGTCACCCCACATAGACATTACTTTACTGATTTTGTTCAAGGTGATTTTGGACATGTATATATTGGTGATGATGAACCATGACATATTAGGAAAGGTTGTGTTCGGTTGAAAATGCGAGAATGGCAACACATGGCTACTTAAGGACATCAAACATGTGCCTAAGTTGAGGTGGAACTTGATATCAATGGGTCGGTGGGTAGTGATGGTTGTATGGTTAGTTTTATAGCGAGATTCTTGGAAGGTTACCAAGGGAGCTCTTGTGGTTGTAAGAGGTAAGAAAAATGGTACTTTATATTTAACCCATGGTGTTGATTATTGTAATTTAGTTTTTGTAGATGGAGATGTAACTTTGTATCACTAGAGACTCGAGTCATATGAGTCATAAGGGCATGTAGATAATAAAGGATATGTTGCCCAAATTAAAGGAGTTAGATTTGGAATTTGTGAGGACTGTGTTTATGGGAAACAGCGAGTGAGATTCCTCAAGGTTGGACCTACCAGAAGGAGGGTAAATTGGAGTTAGTACATATAAATGTATGGGGACAACTAATGTAAACTCTATTGGTGGTTCATGTTATTATGTCACTTTCATTGATGATGCAACTAGAAAAGTTTGAGTATATTGCATTAGAAAGAAATATGACGTGTTTCAAACTTTCAAAAGATGGAAAGCCTTGGTTGAAAATGAAACAGATCTCAAGTTGAAATGTCTCGAGGTCAAATAATGGAGGGGAGTATTGCAGCAATGCATTTCTTGATTACTTGTTCAATAAATGGGATCCACAAGCAAAGGAAGGTTCCAAAGACTCCACGGGGAAAATGGAGTGTCGAGAGAGAATGAATAAGACAATCATGGAGTGTGCTTTAGGTGTATGAGGTTAGATACGGTGGTTTCCACTTATGTTCTGTGGGTGGAAGTGGTAAGCACAATTATTTATTTGATTAACAAAGGACCCTCTATGGCCTTGGATGGAGGTATACGAGGAGGCTTGAGTGCAGTAAGAAAATTGATTACTCATTTCTTAGAGTATTTTGATGTGAGGTATTTGTTCACATTGATGAAGATGATAGGACCAAGTTAGAGGCTAATTGCAGAAATGCACCTTTATTGGATATGGCGAGGATGACTTTGGTTTCCATGTTTGGAGTCTTAAGGACAAGCAAATATTTCTGTCTAGAGATAATTTCTTTAATGAAAAAGTCATGTATAAAGTTTAGTTACGGGGAGCAGAAAGAGGAATCAAAGAAATATTACATAGTGTTAGAATAAATTGCACAACAAGGTGGTCAAGGGTCCATTTAGGTCCAACATGTTACGACACGGCCAGTTCAAGAACCTACTCATCAAGAACCCCAAACTCTTGAGGTGATAAGGTCTTCTAAGGTAAGAAGGGAACCTGAACATTTTACTTCATCTTTGAATTATTTAGTTCTCACTAATGGTGGAGAGCCGAGTGCTCGAGGAATCAATGCAAGTAGATGTCAGGAAGAAGTGGGAGAAGGCCATGGATGAAGAGCATAGATCTCTTATGGAGAACCAGACTTGGGATCTGGAGGAGCTACCCAAGGAAAGAGAACATTGCAGAACATGTGGGTGTATAGAATCAAAGAGGAAGATGGAGGCAGGAAAAGATACAAGGCCCGAGTTGGTGGTAAATTGATTTTTACAGAAGAAAACTATAGAATTTGATGAATTTTTTTCTCCTATTGTTAAAATGACTTCTATTAGGATTGTTCTTGGTTTAGTAGTAGTAGAATACCTACACTTAGAGTAGTTGGATGTGAATACTACATTCCTTCATGGTGAGTTGGAAGAGTAATTGTATATGCAACAACCACAGGGTTATGAGGTCAAAGGGAAGGAGAAGTTAGTGTGCAAATTGAAGAAGATCTTGTATGGCCTGAAACAAGCTCCATGGAAATGTTACAAGAATTTTGATAGTTTGGTGCAGGAGCAAGGTTACTCCATGTGTCACTCGAGACCATTGTGTGTACATCAAGAAGTTTCATGATGGTAGTTATATTATTATGTGGATGGTATGCTTGTTACGAGGGGAAGAACATGCAGAAATAAAGGTACTTAAGAAACAACTAGGTGAATCTTTTGCTATGAAGGATTTGGGGGTAGAAAAACAAATCCTTGGATAAACTATTAAATTTTCCTCTTGACACTACAAATGTGTTGTTGTGTTGTTGTTGCTTGAAATGAATCCATTCTTCCTTGAGTTCTAAAAGGTTGTAAACTGGTATTGTTGTTTGCATGCTTATCTTTTAATAATAATCAAAACCTTGGATCAATTCCATTGATCCAAGGTATGCTTCAATTTTCTTACCTAATCAGTTTGATAAACCGACAATCTGAAATGGAAGGTAATAAGGGACTGAGTCCTTGTATGTTTCCAATTTTTATGGATCCTTCTTTTGAAGTCCTTGCTTTGCATTTTTCTATAAATTATGAGCTTGGATATTTTTGTTAATATCTTTTAAAATGTTGAATAGCGTAAGAGGGATAAGGATCTACTACAGGACTATTAAGTAAAACCTAAGTCCAAGTTGTAAAGATCTATCCTAATTGGATACTAACTTAAGGTAAATTGGAACTACCTTAGACCTATTTCTAAACTATTTATGTTTTGCACCCTAACCTAAGTTTGTATGCTTTACGGGTGTGGGGTTTTGGAAATAACCTAAGGTAATGAAAGACCTATCTATGACCTATTACCTAATATTGAACTACTATGGGTTATGACCTAATCTTTAATGGCATGTTTAACTATGGAAGTTTGAATGACCTAAGGTAAATACTATATACCTAGGCTATGGTCGAATCCTAAGCTAATGTCTATCTAACCTAAACTAATGTTAAGATAAAAGGGAGCCTAAGGGGTGCATGGCACTTGGGAGGTGGTGGTGGATGGTTTTATGGCATTAAAGTGATTTGATTTTTGAATTTATGAACTTGGCATGCCATTTTGGTGAGAGGCATGGAGAAAGGAGGGAATGTCTAGCTGACATCATCACTAAAATTAAAAATGCATGCATTAGTTGAAATTGAGCTCACCAATTTTGGATGGTGGTGGCATGGAGATTTAGGTGGGAGAGTTGGCCATCCTTGCATTAATGAGTCTTGGACTTGGTGAAGAAACCACCTTGGAAGACATGCAAGTGGATTTTTGGGAGGTTGTTTGGTCATTTTCTCATGTCGATTTTTTTCTGCATGGAGATTTTGGGTTCTTCAAACCAATAGTTCTATTTTCAATCTATTACTATTTTTGGCACCTCTGGACTATTTTTGATCCAATGGAGGTATAAGAGGCATAAGAAGAAGAAGTTTTGGGTTGTTGACTTTGTTTGGAAAAGGAGGAACTATGGAGGCTCGGTTGGAAACCTTCTGTGAATCAATAGAAGCTCTATCAGGCATGATAGGCTCTACCCATTAAGTTGTTCTACTTTTTACTAAACGTCTTCATTAAAACAACTTTGCTCTTGGAAACAAATGGGTTTTTATATTTGTGAAGGTTATTTGAATTTTCTTGGTTTGTTCTTGTATTTTTTTGATGATAAAACTCTGTTAGATAATATGGAATGAGGGTTTATTCCCTGTTAAATATGATGGTGAATCATACTTTAATTTTGTTGGGACTGGAATAATGTCAAATATGTGTGAATCTTGTTGTCTTCTCAAAATGGATTTTGGAAAATATTTTGCTATAAGTTTTGATCTGGGTTTGTCTTTCTATGTTGGAAGGAGGTAAGAAAGGTATTCTTCTCTATTTGCATCTTTGGTTGTTTTGAATCTTGTACCTCTGTTGAGCTATGTTGAAATGGTTGTTTGGATTCATTGTTTTTGCAGATTCAAACTTGATTGAAACAACAGAGAATGAAATACTTCTTTATTCTTTTAGTTAAAACTTAGTTGTTTGAATCTAGTTCCTTCTATGGAAACTATGTGGAAATAGTTACGTGGATACAAAGATTTGTGGAATCATCTTGCTTTGAATATAGTAATAAATGAGTTCTTCTTTTCTAAACTTTATATGTTTTTGGGTTTTTAAACCTCTTGGAAGAAGACTGAACTAAAGTTGGGTAATAGAAGTTCTATTTTAATGGAAGATATATTTTGAGTGTTGGTTCTATTCTGGGTTGGAAGTTGGATTTATTCATGTTAGCTCTTGCTCGAGCTTGCAAGATGTCGACCTCGTTGTCTTTCTTTACTTGTAAGATAGAAGATGGCTCGATAATGACTTACCTATTCTTGATCTAGGTGAACCTCTTGATTTAACTTGTTGAGAGTAAGTTGTTAAAAACCATATTGTCGTGATTCTTGTGAAAGACTTAATGAATGTTCATGCATCTTTTCGTGATGACATTTTGTGTTTAAGGAATTAATCGATTCATCTTGAAGGGTTTTCTAGTTCCTTACATTCATTATGATCTGTGTATGATAATGAGGGATTTTCTTATTCCTCACATCTATTTTGTTATGTTAACAATATTGAAGAGTGTGAATGTCTTGGTGAAATATTGATTAAGTTAGTTGAATCGGTCTTGAGGAATAGACTGAAATAAGTTTGATTTTTTTGTTCCTCACCTGAGACTGACTCGTGCACCTGTAGTGGAGTCACCTTGTTTTCATTATGTCTTCATTATGATAGAATCAGGTTAGGTTCTTTCTCTCCTTACATGATTATTGTTTCTTTTATCCCTGTAAAGATGGGAGTATGTGTTAACTTGTTTGTATATTGTATTTTGTTTCAAAAGTGATGGCTAAGTTCTAGTTTTATGGACTAAGCTATTTGTGACTAGATGAATTGGAATGTCTAGTGGTAGATATACTTTCATGTATTGATGCTTAATTGAATTCTTTCAAAACATCTATTTCTAGATGTAGCTAATACACTATTATTATTGTCCTTGTTTTTATGATGATAGAACTTCACCTTTGGAATCTGACTTGCTTATTGTAGTTGCATAATTTGATCCAGTATCATGGATTTCTATGTTTCTATGTTTATCATTAGTTCTAAGATATTTTGATTAGATTTGTTTCAGTCTCTTATCCTGCTATGTACTTCTTTTCTTGGGAAAGAATTATGGGATCTTCTTCTATTCTTGTTGTTGACTCCCTTCTCCTTTTCTCCTCTGAGTTAAGGTTTTCATTGTTGTTTCTTTGAAATATGTAGGAGATTATATGTTGTACTCTCTTCTCTGAGATGTGAAAAGTAACACAGATCTTCCCTCTTCTGTGTTCTCTTGTTTAAGGAATTGATCGGATCAATGTTTATTACTTAAAAGGATTGCAAATAAGTAGTTGGGATAATTCTGACTTATTCACCTTGACTTGTATTGATTGGAATCAATATTTGGTAATGTGTGATTAATGTGTAATGCAAGTAATGAATGGATACTTTCCTATTTCTAACCTGATGTGGCCTAACTTGAGAACTTAGGCTATATCTTGGGCTTTAAATCTAGATGTAGCATCTGAAATAGGAATCTCTTGTTTTTATGATGTTGATGGCTTAACCTAAAACCTTTCATGAAGGTTGAATTAGCTTGGTTGTAGATGTTTTCGGATGGAACATGTTAATGCTGGATTTGATGGTTCTTGCTTCTTAAAAGTAACTCTATTTTTGGGAAATCTTGGAGTTAGTGTCTTTATTTGTAATTTAGATTGAATGAAGTAAGAAATAAACTTTAAGTACCCTAGTAGGAAGGAGATAAGTAATTAGGATGAATTATTACTTATCTGATATAATTCCTTATGTAAACAATGGTTGAAGAGTGTTGATTTTATCAATATCTTTTCTAAAGGTTAATTTGGTTGATCACTTGTTCTTTCTTTTATGATTGTTATTTCTCTATGATGTATCTATCTATTTGGCTTTACTGTTTCATAAAAGTAGAGTTGGTTTTATGAAATAGTTAGTTGAGAGCACATCGTTTTAATGCTTAGTGCTTATCATGCTAGTTAATGAACTGACCCATGCTAGAAATTTTTGTAGATGGACTTCGTAAGTGATAAAGGAAGGAAATAATTTTATGATGTTATTTGTTACTTAAAGACTGGATCTTTTATGAAGAAATATGATTCATTATTGAAATGTATTGAAAGAGGAAAAGTTGTATTCATTTTGATCTTGATGTTGTTTGACATGAAATATGTCTGAAATGCATGGTCTTGTAAAATATGTATTTCACCATGATGAATTGAAAAATATTGAGAGTTACCTTTACTTGTTGTGTCATTCTCCTTGTGCATTATGTGAAGGAAATTTGTAATCTTATCTTAATTGCTCTTATTCTTATCTGAATGGATCCTTTTTAGTTTGACATTAAATAAGTTGGATGGAAGGGAATTAATTACAATATCCCTTAATTGAAATGCAACTTATTAAGTTGGCATGCATAGATGTTCTATTATCTAAGTTTTATGGTTTATTAAAAGATGTTAATGAAAGTGTAACTTAATTATGATGATTTGCATAATGAAAAAGGGTATAATGAACCCTAACTCATAACAAGAAAGAGGAAGGTGCACTTCCTCATGAACAATACCTTGTTAGGTTTAAAACAAATGTATGGTAAACATGAACATCTATCAATTAGACTTCATCTCAATGAAGTCTATTATAATTGAAACTATTTTGGAACTTAAAAACAGCTATGAATGGTTGAGTTATACTAAGTAAATCTCAATGATGTTGTTGATCTGTTTTAATTAACTAAATCCTAAAATAGGAAGTTAATGAATAAAAAGCAATCATGAAGTTTCTGCATTACTTTAACAACTCAAATGTGGATGTCAACCTTAAGGGCTAATGGAATTAGGGTTCAAGCAGGGTTGTTGTAATTAAATCTTAATTAAGAAATATATTTGTATAAATAACTTCTTGCTTGGGTATGTACATCGAGATGGGTAAGTCCGTTGGATGTTGGCACATGCCAACTGCAGAAACTGTACCTTCATGAAGACTTGGGTCTTCATGAGGATACAATGTTGTAGTTGACATGTTGCAACACCCTTCAAAATTGAATCATCTAGATCTACATAAACTTGGACTTGATCTTAGTTTTACTCTAGGTCAAGTTAGGAACATGTTTTGGTATAGGGGATAACTCACATGATGACTTAGGGTAATTAGACACATGCAATCAACTTAGGTCGATTGAGTATGTCTTTGTACCCTTAGTCACCATGAGTAGTTCCTTATACCAAACTATGTTGCTAACCTGGGTTATGGTCAAACCTCGAACAAGTGGACTGACAGGAGTCAGTGAAGACCAATCTAGATAACAGAGGAGTGGGGTGAAGGATGTATTCCATTTGATGAGTATGTCATCTAGGAATAGTAACATGAACAATATGTTGGAAATCTTTGGCCAAAGTATCACAAGTTGTTGGTTGCGTTGTCCTATGTCACCTAGTTTAAGAAATGGGATTTTAGATGAATATTGGTAACAAATATTTAGATAGGTCTCTTAAATAGAACACTCAATACCCATAATAGGGTAAGAGAACCAAGTATACTTAGTATACAACATCTTAAGTTAACATGATGAGTTAGAAACTGAGTCATGAAATGAGAGATCGGTAGTTCACCGAGTCATTTACAGTTGCATATGGTTATTTATTATGAGATTGATTGGCATGGAATGTGTGTTCTAAATTATGATTATTTAGAATAGAGAACATTATGTATAAAAAAATTTTTCCCTTGTTTCTAAAGTCTTAAAATGGGAATGTTACATCTTGGTATCAAGAGTGAAGGTTATAGCTCTTGGACCTATTGTGTCCATAATCTGATAAAACTTAATTTTTCTTGTTAATAGAAAATGGTTAGAATAAGAGGAAATGTTGCAAACAACCCACCACCTGGTGGAGAAGTAAAAATTCCCAAAAACTTGATGAGATCCTTGCTTCCCTATTGGACACAAGAGATCATTTGGTTGTACTTGAACAACAAGTAATGGGAAATGGGGAGGAGGAAGAAGATGTTGGTAATAATAATCAGCCACTCTCTGTGGACAATGCCAATTTGGGAAATTTAGGTGTTGATAACAATAATGTAAACATACTGATCAGCCTGAAAATAAAAAGGCAAGGTTGGTAATTGAACTCACTAATGATATAAAAAGGATAAGTCCACCTAAGTTTGATGGCACCACATTAGGAGATGGAGCTGAGAATTGGCTTAGTGAAATGGAGAAGTACTTTGTGATAAGGAACTTCTCAGAGGAAACAAAGGCAATATGGGGAGCATATCAACTTTCCCATGAAGCATCCTCATGGTGGGACAACCATAAGGATGAGTTAAACATTGATGAAACAAATATTACTTGGGATCAATTTAAAAGTTATTTTAGGAAACAATGGCTGCCACAACTTTATTATGATAAGAAAATGACTGAATTTCAGAACTTATCTCAAGGAAAATTAACTATAATAGAGTACTGGGAGTGGTTCACTAAACTCCTTAAGTATGTACCCAATATCAAATTGATGAGAAGTTTAGGATACGTAAATTTATCATGGGATTAAATCCCATTATAGGAGGGGAGGTGGATGTTCACAACCCAACTACTATGGAAGGAGTTGTTGAAAAATCCATAAGGCAAGAACAAAAATTAAAATCAATTTCTGCTCATAAGGAGGAATTCAGAAAGAAAGTTCCAAACTCTTCATCATCTCTTGCACCTAAGAAAGGACCATGGAAGAAGTTTGGTATGAAAAATAAGTTTGTAATGGATAACAACAAAAAAAACAACAACAAATAAACCTGTTGCTAATGTATGAAATAATTTTTCAAGAACAATAATAACGAGACAGAAGTCCTACGGGGTCAGAATGATAACTTTAAAGATGGAAATAAATTTGAGCCTAAAAAGGGACTTGTAGGAGGTTGTTATAATTATGGCAAGGATCATTACACAAATCAATGTCCTTTGAAAAAGGATGACCATAATCAAGCAACACAAGATACACGTGCTGCAAAGTAGCTAACAACAAGCTGAAAAGCAAGTCACACCCATAGAGGTTTCGGGTAAGTTATTTGGCATACCTGTAACTATTATTTTCGATACTAGAGCTATTGAATGTTTTATTTCTAGTAAATTAGCATCAAAATTAAAAATAAAAGCTGGAAAAATGGATAAATCATGGGTTGTACATTATGGAAATAATGTTGTTCATATAGTTAGTATGTGTCTTTTTGGAGCAGTCCTTGACTTACCTAGTTTTTCCATAGAAGTTGATCTTTATGTTGCTCCTTTGGGGTCTTATGATGTAATCATAGGTGTTAATTGGCTAGCTAAGCATAAGGAAAAAGTTGACTATTTTGAAAAACATATTAGTTGTTTAGATGATCTCGTAAAACAAAGACATTCAAGGTGTAAAATGTGAAATTTCAGTTAGGAAATTGTCAGCTATACAACTTAAAAAGGCCAAAAATAAGGGTTGTACCTTATATGTAGTAAAAATTTCTGAATCTACTAAAGAAAGTAGTGATTTCTTAGAAAGATATCCATTGTTACAAAACTACAGTGATGTGTTCCGGAAGAATTACTAGGTCTTCCACCCAAACGAGAATTTGACTTCACGATTGAAATCAAACCTAGAACCGAACCTATTTCTAAGGCACCTTATAGGATGACTACTATTGAGTTGGTAGAGCTTAAGGCACAGTTGTAAGAAATTTTGTCTAAAGGTTTGATTAGACCGAGTGTCTCACCTTGGGGAGCACTAGTAATCTTTGTGAAAAAGAAAGATGGAACACTTAGATTGTGTATCGATTATAGGATGTTAAATAAGGAAATGATTAAGAACAGATATCCACTTCCTAGAATTGATGATCTATTTGATCAGATGTGTGGTGCATCAGTATATTCTAAAATATATCTTTGATTTGGATATCATCAGTTGTGAATAAAAGATGAAGACATTCATAAAACAACTTTTAGAACAAGGTATGGACATTATGAATTCACAGTCTTACCATTTGGATTAACAAATGCACCTAAACTTTTATGAATTTAATGAATAATATTTTTCAAGAATACTTGGACAAATTTGTGCTTGTATTCTTGGACGATATTCTCATATACTCTAAAAGCATTGAAGAACACCATGAGCATTTGAAGATAGTTTTAGAAATCTTGAGAAGAGACGGTTGTTTGGTAAGTTGTCAAAATATTCTTTCTATGACATGGAAGTACACTATTTGGGTCATGTTATAAGAAAGAATGGAATAGTTATAGATCCCTCTAAGATTGTAGCTATAATTGAGTGGCCTACACCAAAGAATGTACATGAAGTTAGAAGCTTCATGGGTCTTGTTGGTTACTATAGGAAGTTTTTAAAGACTTCTCCAAAATTTTTGCACCAATAACTTCATTACAGAAAAAGGATAAGAAATTTGTATGGAATGAAAAATGTGAATCTGCATTTAAAACTTAAAGGATCAGTTAACTTCAACACCTATTTTGGTTGTACCTGACCCTAATGGAGACTTTACTATTGTAATGGATGCATCTGGGGAAGGTCTTGGAGGTATTCTATTACAAAAATATCATGTCATAGCTTATGAAAGTAGAAAACTCAAGTTACATGAGCTGAATTATGCTCCACATGATCTAGAGCTTGCTGCCATTGTTCATGCACTTCAAGTATGGAGGCATTATCTTCTTGGTAAACCTTTTGAACTAAAAACTGATCATCTTGGGTTGAAGTATATTTTTACTCAGCCAAATTTGAATGCAAGACAACGAAGATGGTTAGAATTTCTATCTCAATATGATTTTGACATAAGTTACATTAAAGGAAAGGAAAATAGAGTAGCAGATGCTCTAAGTCATAGGAAGCACATTTCTACTCTTATAACATTGAGAACTCAATTTAAAGATGAGGTAAAAAGTGTTATGGAATCTGATTCTTATTTTCAGCAAGTAAAGACAACACACTACTTGTAGATCCAAATGATATGAGATATAAAGGTTTTCACTTTGACAATGAAGGAATTTTGTGGTTTGAAAATAGGGTATACATACCTTTACTAAATGATTTAAGAAAGAAATTATTAGCTGAATTTCACAATTCACCTTTTTCTAGACACCCTAGCATTACAAAGATGCTTGCTGATATAAAACAAAATATTTCTAGAAAGGGATGAAAAAGGATGTGATTGAGTTTGGGATGAGCCTAGAATTTACCAAATAAACTCTAGTCACATTGACACATCACTCCACTTGATTGAGCGCTCACCTAAAGCGCGCAAAGGTACCAGGTCCCTCTTTAGGGTTGATGTAGCAAGATGTTAGTGTGATGAAGGAAGAAACATGTAGATTCATAACTAATCCATTATTCTACAATGCATGCTACATTCAGATCTATGAAAGAACAAACTTTAAACAGTGTTCATGATTGAATTAATAACATGCACTACTCAATTACACACAAGAATGACACTTAGATTCAGCCAATATCTTCCATTTATAAACAAAGAAGCTCCTTATAATAATTTCAATCTATACCAAGTGCGCGTATAGATCTGATATAACAATTTAGTCATATGTGTATATTTTTTCTTATCTTCATACATCCATCACACATATATAGGGTGGGGACTTGTCCTTCACCACTTATCTATTCGAGAAATAGGTGCATGCTATTAATAGCCACACACCATTTACGAGGCATATAAACATATGCAAGTGTGCTATCTATAGACCTCTTACAGTTGAATGAAGTGTTAATCCTATTCTTAGCTCATCTCCATGCAAAACACCTCGATCTGATCCTCCAAAGATAGACAATGCATGCACACGTCTCTACATTGTTGGTGTGTTTTGCACGCCATCTTCTAAAAATAGGTCTTCATGCTCAAAATTGGCTAAGTCCTAAATGCTAAAATTGCCCTCTACACGTGGGTTCTTCCTGTCCCTCCATGCCCTTGATCCTGGCCTTCTCTCCCGCGTGGACTTCTTGTGTGATCTCTGACAAGTATTCTTTGATCAACATTACCCCACACTAATCTCATTGTCATCCCGATAATGTGTATTTCCAAAAATTGAAGTAAAGAATAAAAGAACAGAAAGAATAAGAATGAAAGAATGTAGATAAATAAAGAATTTTTCCGACACTATGAGGTAGTATCCTCTATATTAGTTTGAAGTATCAATTCTAGATACTCCTCCTTTATTTTGGCCTCCAAAACCTATCATTCAGTGAGTGCTTGTTCTACTTTTTTTGGGATGTCCACAACAATGGATTCCAACTCATCCCTTGCAATCTCTCCTTTTTCATTCTACAGAACCAACACAACATTGGACATTGAGGTCATTCTTCCTTCTAAAATATCCATCTTCTACGTAATTTTCTTCTCAATCTCTTCCAACAAGTCTTATGCAGCTCTTGTGCTGCTGTCAGAGCCTCACGCTTCTACTTAACCATTAACAATCTTTCTGCGTGGCCCAATGTCTCATCCTTCATTGCTTTCTGAACCTCATTGTTTTCTTCTAGGGTCTTTATGTTGATAAGCGCCTCGGATGCGTGCATATGTTTAAATCATAGTCCACTTTCTTCACTACTTCTTGTAAGCTAACAAAATTCCTTCATAAGATGCAATCTTTCACATCACTGAGGATTTCTCTCATTCTACATCTTGCTCTAAGCTCCTTGATGCTTTGATACGCACAGAGGTTCATCCTCAAGTACCAAGTCCACCAAATTTCTTACATAGTGTATCGCAGAAGGAAACGTCATGGTACCTTGGCCTCCAAATGTGGCCTTTCTCGATGACACGATCCCCAATCTCCTCTGCGATGCTTGATAAATACTTCATTTTTCTTCTACATGAATTCCCTCTTTTGTGTTATGTGCACTATATCTCGCATCCTTTTTCTTTAGCTCCTCATGCAACGCTTTGATTATTACAGCTTTGTCCATGTTTCTTCTAGCCACTTCAACAGTAACCTTCACCAATGCGTTGCTTGCTGACCTACTCATCCGACATGATAATAGGCTTTAACATCATGTGTCTAGTTTGGGGTACCTTCTTCACTCATCTCAAAATGCATGACTCCTCACATACATCAAAGTCGGGATCATCCATGTGTGTGTGCATTGACCATGATAGTTTTTTGAGTGCACAAGTCGCCATATCCTCATCCATTAGCTCCCAATGAAATAAATCCTTTTGTCCTATCATGCTCTAAAGTGGGTGTGTACAATTTTACCTACATCCTCTAAATACCTCATGGCTAGTGGAATGTGCTCTCCACTTGTTCTTCTAGACCGTTGTTGCTTAGGGACTTTAGCTTCCAAATTTTGGACTTGTGTCTCCATGTCCTGAACATTCTCTACAACTGTCTCCTCTGGTCCCTTCTCATCCTCTTCTTTTTCCTTGTAGTCATCATCATGTTATTCTATGTTCTCTAGAAGTGTAGGAGAATTAGGTGTGCTTTCCTCTGACTCTTCTGCCTCCTCATTTAACTTCAGTTTCCTCCTTCTTTGCATGGTTTCCTCCTTCTATGGAGAGATTTTGGGTGATCTACGCACCGTGGTTGGAGTAGCACCTTGGGTCCTTATTCTCCTAAACACCCTCTTAAATTTGTGCTCCCCTTAGACTGCATTCAAGTCCTCATCATCCCCTCTTATGGCTGAGGTGGTGTAATGGCGCGCTCAGCTTCACCCTTATTTATAGGATGTCTCCTACCTCTATGCTCCAAACCACCACTATCTTCGTACTCCTCCTCCTCATCCTCCACTTCAATTGGCTCTATGGGCTTAGGCACTAGGATGTTCTCCATTGTATGCTTTCCCTTTGGTGGTGTTGGAAGTGCGAACTCACCTTCCACATACTTGTTATTCTCCATCTTTGGATTTAGTTGAAGATACACCAATGTTGCCCCTACATCTACTATAACCAGACTTATTGGCTTAATATTCAACACCTCCGAAATGATCCTCTCGGTATAGGTACTTCCAAGATACACATACTTCTTTCTCAATGTGTGGTAGTCATAGTCTACCTTATCTACATTGAATAACCATCAAGACATGTCCATAAATCAGGAACAGATGCTTGAAATATCTTGCAGTGAATGCGTAAGGAAATTTACACCAAGGGCTCCAGACTCCATCTTTCATTAGGAAGCGTGATACAAAAATGTTGATATACAAAAACGAACTTGTTTCCCTACTACTGATGGTAGGTCCTTTGGGATGCGCCACTCTTCCCCAAATGTTGACTGAGCTGTCATATGATTTCTCCACCCTTTTCTTTACATTATCTTTCATGGCCCCTTTACATAAGTACTTGCTTTGAATCTTTCGGTGGTGACTTGTTCTCCATGGGGTATTCCCATACTTTTTCCTTTAGCCCATCTAGTACTCCAATTCCCATGAATACTAGTGATAGTAGAACAGCCCCAATCATCCATCTTTTTCATGCTTCCTCGACTATTTGTTCTATAATATAAGCTGCAATATTGTAGATTGCTCCTTCCGACATCTTACATGCATCATGTAACCACATAGGATTTACCTTGTGACCACCTCTCATGATCATTCAACTTTGTAACAAGGTGTGTTGGTTCTTTCACCACCTGGACAGTTCTTCAATTTGTCTATATCCTTACCGCATGGGACACTTGGTACCTCAAATCCTACCTAGTCTTTAAGATCACGGTATTATTTGTGAGATCATTCTTTATGTCCTCTCTTATGGCCTTTAAACACATGAATCGATAAGATAAGCGCAAATGAGATTCTAACTCGCATCCTATAAAGTAAAAGAAGTCCTCATGCACTCTACTCATGAGCCACTGATACAAGGGCTCATACTTCCCAAAATATGGAAGCTCATATAATTGGTAGACCCCAATTCTCTTCAAAAGCTTTCACCCGCATCATCATAGAACCAACATTTCATCCACCGTACGCTTGTTCGTCTTAGTAGTGAGAAAGGAATCAATCTCCTTCTTGTTCTCCATGGTCCTGTGATTGTATTTGCTCACTTTTCTCTTTCTAATTGGTGAATCCCATTCTTGGGAAACAATTAATCCTTCGGATATTGCATTTCTAAAAAATAACTTTTGGGTGCCATCTCTTCCTCCTCGATGACAACCTTCTTCTTTCCTTTTATTATTCAAGCTGAATGCCTTCTTAGGTGTCATTTTTACCTTACAATTATCTCCTCCTTAACTATTTAACTTTACAAATCAAACCCTAGCTCGATTCAATCATGCCCTAGGTGGAAACTTCATTCCCTAACACCTCTCTGCCTCCTTGCTTCCTCAAACCCTTCACCCTGGGACACAAACTTCTTTTCACACAAATATTTTTATCACGCTTGGTTTCACACCCTTTGCACCTTAAACCGATCACTCATCTCTTCGCACTTAGTTCTTTCTCAAATTATCTTAGTCACAATGGTAAAAATGAATCTACATCCCATCCTAATAGATTTTTTTCAAATTTTGATGCATTTATTACTCCTTCACCTACCAAATGTTCTCTCATTCATTGACCAAATTCATTCATTTTACGCGGTACATCTTCGCACCCCAACTATAACCTTCTATGGTGCCATCATACCCTATGGTCATAGACTTATCTTGATATGTGCCCTTACACCCGAGTACCTCATCATTATACCTTCTCCTGGTAGTTATCATGGCCTCCACTTACCTTGCGTTATACTATTCTTTCATTCATCTCCATCCTTGGTCACTTTTGAGAAGTAATCTTCTTTTGACTTAAATCACACCTGTAGTAGCTTATTCCTTTCACCTTTCAATTCCCACAGTCTTTTACTTGGATAACTACAACCACCCCACACTAAAGGTATGTGTAGTCCTCTATGCATAAACATTCTTCACATAGTAATTAGCTTCATGTGTGCAAGCATGCTTATTACATAAGAACAACAACTAAATTGATAAAGCATAGTGACAATGAAGGAAATACATTAAGGAAATATGGAATTGAAAACCTAATCTAAATGGAAATACTGCCTTATTACAAACACAAGAAGTCTTATTTATAGTAGGGCTTCAGCCTACTCCCGTTAAAGTAACCTAGTATCCATGTTCCATCAAGTGCTTCTAACTAGAAAGCACTTGATTCAAGTATGTAAGTGATGACATACGGCCCCAACCAATGTACTTTGAGCTTTCTTGGATGGCGCAAGAACTTAGAGTCATAAAGAAGTACCATTTGTCCAATCTCAAAATTCTTATCCCTTATGTTTTGTCATGTCATGCCTTCTACCTAGCCTTTTCCTTCTCCGAATCCATCGTGTTATGGCTCATCGCTCATCCAGTTTAATCATCTTCTCAATACACTCTTCTAAAGCTTGTTCATCAACTAGACTCTCCAGACGTGCAATGCGCAAAGAAGGTAACATGAATTCTATAGGGATAATAGATTCGCGCAAACACCAACTGAAACGGTGTGGCTTTGTTCAATATCTCTTGTAAGTTATTCTATATGCCCATAGAAAAGCGTGACACTTTTTCATCCCAATCCTTTCTTCCAACATCACAATTTTTGTCAAATTTTGGCTCAAATTTTTGTTGAAAGCCTCAATGATTCCATTTTTACCGAGGATGATAGGGTGTAGTTTTACGGTGTGCAACCATAAACTCATCTAATAGGATCTGATTGTCTCATTCGAAATTATGTACCTATCACTTATCAAGCTTAAAGGACATCCAAATCTTGTAAGAACATTCTCCCATAAAAATATAGTTGTTGTAATTGTATGCAGTCCTTTGTAGGTGTTTTTTCTACCCACCGTGTGAGATAATTTATACATGTAATGATATAGCATGATCTAGTCTTGTGCGTGGCTAGCGAAATAGGTCCTACAAAGTCAATGGCCCATTTCTTAAATGGTTCCGCACTATTAATTGGTCTCGAAGGCATATCATCTCTTTTTCTTGGTTTTCCTAGGCATTGACAATGATCACACACGTTACAATATTCTTTACGGTCCTTATACAATGTCTCCCACCATAATCCAGAAGTAGGATCTTCCGGGTAGTTCATCATCTCCATAAAGGCCCCCTGCAATACCACCATGGATTCTTCCATAATATCCTTGCACTCATGTTCTAATACAAAATGATGTAATACTTCATCTCTGCATAACTTGTAGAGGTCACCATTGATTAACGTAAATAGTGTCACGCGTATAGCAAGCTATTTCTTTTTAATGCCTTCATTCCTTTGGCGCCACACTAGTACGTAGAAAGACAACAATATCTTATAATTCCAGCAGGCACATGTTGTAACCTTTATAAGCTGTGCGCATATGGCATGGTTTCTTCAATTGTCTATGCTTCATCTCCGAGTTGATTCTAGATAAATGGTGCAGTCCGAATTGTTTTTCCTGGATTCACCACAACTGTGAAGTCAAACTCTTGAAATAGGAGCACCCATATACATATGCACCCCTGTAAGACATGATTGTTTACCAAGTACTTCAATGCCATGTGATCTATATAAAATACAAATGGTGTTGCTAACAAGTACTATCGAAACTTGTGCAATGCATAGATAATTGACAAAGCTTTGCGCGCTCAGTAGTTGTATAATTCTATTCAGCAGAGTCAACTTCCTACTAGCAAAATAGATTGGATGGTCTATAATACCTTCACCGGTTGAGCTAACACAACACAAATGGCCATGACAAAATCTTCCACATGCATATGAAATGGTTTATCCAATGAGAGAAAACACAGAATGGTCACGGTAGTAAGTTTCTCTTTTAATATCTCAAACACGCGTTATTGTGGTGCTCCCTAATAAAATGCACCTTTCCCCTTCATTAACTCTTCAAGGGTGCAGAAATTTTGGCATACCTTTGATGAATTTTCTATAATATCATGTATGACCTAAAAATCCACGCACCTCACTTTCACTTTAGTAGGCACTTCCAGGCCTAGAATTATTGCAACCTTATTTGGATCAACCAGCAAACCTTCCTTGCTGATTAAATGTCCTAACAAAGTATCCCAAATGGTGTAGCAAATATGCACTTCTTGATGTTCAAAGAGATAATCAATTGTCTTTACCATTCAAACATTAAGCGCAAGTTCTCACAATGATCTTTCACAAGCCCATATATTGACAATCATTTAGGTAGACTTGTAAGAAGTTGTGAATAAAATATTTGAATTCCTAAACAACTATGCGAGAATACAACAAGCACATTTTTCAATCCAAAAGGCATCATAGTATAGGAAAAACTACCCCATTCAATAGTAAAAGTTGTATTTTCTTGATCCTTCTCGAGCAATCCTAACTGATGATACTGGAAAACCCATCTCGTGAAAGAGTATATCTACACCCTACAAATCCTAGTATTTCCTTAGTAAATGGCATAGAAATGAATCATGACACATGCAAAGCATTCAGCTCCTTCTAGTCCACACATATTCTAATTCATCCTTCCTTCGATACTAATCACCATTGGGCTAACAAATTCCAACTCATCAAGGTGTTTAATTCGGAATGTTTCAACGGGAATAGAGTTGCTTCTATCCTTTCATTCCTTTTAGAAACAGATGAGGTTAGGGTTAGGAGGAATCTTGTTGAATGTCGAGATGGTGTGCGCGTTTCAGAGAAAGATCAGTGATTGCAGAGACTCCTTTTTTCTTGGAAGGACTACTGCGATCTTTGCTACCTCGAAATAAGAACACAAGACCACAAGATTTTGATTAAACAATAAATGAGGAAAGCGCCTTGGGCCGTGAAATATAAAACTTCCTTTTCGAAGGTGGTCAGTTCCCTGCTAATATGAATTAACACAAAAGACTGCAAGATATCAATTAAATTATTTCGTTAAATCCGGGTAGGGGAAAGGCATGGTTTTCGGTTTTGATCGTAGAACCGATCTTTACTTAATAACCGATCTCAAGGAAAGTGCATTGATAACCGATACCGGTGGGTTCTACGATCTTCTTGGTAGCTATGGTGTTTGTAATGGCTGGTTTTGGATGGTATTAGGAAATGGGATGATTAGAAGCAAAGAATGACAGTTAGATGCGGAGGTTAGCACGTTGGGTAGTGGATTGAAACGGATTTAGGAGGACTGAGATTCAAGAAGCATAAGAAATGTTATAACAAAAGGACATACAAGATGTGACTTCTTGGTTTTGACCGAGATGCAAGTTGATCTCCTTGGTTGTAAACACTTCACGGTTTCTTTACTCGTCTCTACTCTGTCAGTGAAGATCTGGACTCTGTTCCTCGCTCACAATATCTCTGTTGATCCAGAAATCCTTTTTCCGATCTCCAAAATGAAATTCCGATCCGTTGTTTTGGTTTGGGAGCCCATTTACGAGGAACCGATGGCGGTTGCACATGTAGCACACGACGATTGGTCGAGTAGGAAACGGCATCGGTAACTTAAAAAGTAGGCTATTTTTAGTAAAATAGCCCGCCTTTTTGACTCCCGAGAGATCAGTGCTATGCAAGGCTTAGTCAAGTGGCTAGAAGGTCGGCTTTTGGTGTGAGTAAGGAGGCATTAGTTATGGATGTGAGTATAGACCAAGTCATGGGTCCTAATTAGGTTAGTTTAGGGTTAGGGCTGTAGTCGCTGATGAGGTGGCAAAGTGAGGTGGCGGGTAGGTGATGTGGATTTATCAATTATAAGGTAATTAATAAATCCTTGTGTAAGGTTTAGGTGATGAGGTTAGATTGCGAGATGGGATGCAGGTGTCACAAGGGTCGTAATACCCGAATTTGGTGTCTACATTAGCCCCTTATTGCCGTGTAGCATTGTAAAAGTCAGCAGACAATAATATGAAGTGGTTTCTCATGTTAAGGATATAGGTAATCCCCTCAAATCTATCGCCGATTGAGTGAGCGGGAAATCGGGGATAGGGTTGATAAAGGGTACATGTTGTAGAGAGGATGGTAAGGTGGTGGGGTAGGTCAAGGAAGGAGACGCATGTTGAAATGCAATAGTACGGACGAGGGTACATGATTTGACAAGCAAACCAGCAATGTGTAGGCAAAGGTCGATAGTTTATCCAAACAAGGGTGATATAATCACGGTATCAAGGCATAGGGAAGTAACTCCGGGGTATATAACGGTGAGGTGCACAGGAACGTTTAGGCATGTTGGCGATGCCAAATGGTTGGTTTGGTTGAGATAAACGTCACGGTCAGGTCAGGCAAAGTTGGTCGACAGAGATCAAGTCGAGGACCCTAATCATGCTAAAACAATCTGAAACAGGTGAGCTCGATTGAACAAAAGGTACATGATGGATGGATAAAATAAAAGCGTTGATTGTGGGTATGGTATTGAAGTGATACGGCCTTAGGTCGGGCCAAGTTGTTGGGTTGTGGCCTTGGGTCGTTTAGGAGCCATAAGGGTAGAGTGAGGCCTTAGGTTGGGCCAAATGTGTTAGAGGCGAGAGCCTTGGGTGGGGCCGGATAGGTAGGTTGAGGCCTTGGGTTGGGCCAAATGGTTAGGGGTGAGGCCTTGGGTCGGGCCAAATAGGTAGGTTGAGGCCTTGGGTCGGGCCAAATAGGTTGAGGCCTTGGGTCGGGCGAGCCCATGGGTAGAGTTGAGGCCTTGGGTCGGGCCAAATAGAGTAGTTGAGGCCGGTCGGGCCAAATGGTTAGGGTTGCGGCCTTGGGTCAAGCCAAATGGTTAGGCGAGGCCTTGGGTCGGGCAAATGGTTAGGGTTGCGGCCTTGGCAAGGGCCAAATGGTTAGGGTTGCGGCCTTGGTCGGGCAAATGGTTAGGCGAGGCCTTGGGTCGGGCCAAATAGGTAGGGTTGAGGCCTTGGGTCGGGCCAAATAGATAGGTTGAGGCCTTGGGTCGGGCCAAATGGGTAGGTTGAGGCCTTGGGTCGGGCCAAATAGGTAGGTTGAGGCCTTGGGTCGGGCAAATGGTTAGGGTTGCGGCCTTGGGTCGAGGCCAAATGGTTAGGCGAGGGCCTTGGGTCGGGCCAAATGGTTAGGTTGCGGCCTTGGGTCGGGCCAAATGGTAGGCGAGGCCTTGGGTCGGGCCAATAGATAGGTTGAGGCCTTGGGTCGGGCCAAATGGGTAGGTTGAGGCCTTGGGTCGGGCAAATAGGTAGGTTGAGGCCTTAGGTCAGTTTGGACAAGTGAACAAATAGTGTGCAAAGAAAGGTGGATAGAGGCGATATTGGTGAAAAAGAGGCAAGGAGTAAATAAGGGCAAAGAATGGGGTGAAAGTTGGGTAGAGAACCGATGTCGATCTCTGCATGACCGATATCGGTTAAAGGACCGATCTTGGTTCTTAGGGCAAAATGAAACCGACATATTAAAAGGCAAAAACCTATAAAAAGAAAAATACGGCTGTCATTGTCACTTTTGTTATTTGCAAACCAAAGCGACTTGTCTGACGTGGAGAGTTGATTTGGAGGGTTATTGAGTGAGGTGGAGCTATTTGATTGGCGGAGAGAGTTGATAGTGGGCCCGATTGAGGAGGGAGCGGCGAGTGATTGGCTTGGGGACCCAGAGATCGAGATTGGAGCCATGGCTGTGACAGCAGGGAGAAGGCTGGAGGGGCTGGACCAGCTGGACCGCCACCACCCATCCCACCACGACGACGTGTCGTCGTACCGGTAGGTTCTAAACTCGTGATTTTATGCATTGAA
Organism: Taxus wallichiana var. yunnanensis; assembly: GCA_018340775.1. Lineage (NCBI taxonomy): Eukaryota > Viridiplantae > Streptophyta > Pinopsida > Cupressales > Taxaceae > Taxus > Taxus wallichiana. The sequence goes on along the minus strand of CM031240.1, from coordinate 55,341,381 downwards.
ATGGTTATTAGGCTAAATGGGGGGGTTTGGGTAGGAATTTGTATTTTGTAGGAAATAATGAGTAAATGGAGGTAATTTGAAAAACGGAGAGGGTAGATAGGTAAAATAGGGTAATGCGGCTAGGTGGGTAAAATTGGAGGGTGTTTGGGTGGGTAAATGGGTAGAAATAGGAAAAAAATGGGTTTTGGGGGCCGCGCGGGGTTCGGCTCGAGAGAGGAAAGCTTGATGGCCGATGTCGGTCGCTAAGCGGCCCGGCATCGGTCCGCTCAATTTCGAGGTTAGGAGGTTGAGTTAGGAGGGACCGGCGTCGGTCGCGTATCGGCAGTATGTGGGTATTGGGATGGGTTGAGGGTTTGGTGGTGGGTTAGGTGGGTTGGGTGGTTTGTGGTGGGTTAGGGTGGTTTGTGAGTGGGTTAGGGTGGTTTGTGGTGGGTTAGTGTGTTTAGGGTTTAGGATGGGTTTGGGTGGTTTGTGGTGGGTTAGTGTGTTTAGGGTTTAGGATGGGTTTGGGAAGCTTGTTGGGTATTAGGGTGTGGTTGGCCGTGTGAGTGGGTTAGGTGTGGGTTTTGGGTTGGGTTGTGGGTTTTGGTGGTTGTTTAGGGGGGTAGAAAGGGGGTGTGGTAGGGGGATACAAAAGGGGGTTTAGATGGTAAAGTAGATGTTATAATAAAGAGTAGGTCTAAGAATGTGGGTTGGTTTTGCAGGCACGTCAGCAGTTGACGATGCGTGATAGGATGCCTCACTATTTAGTCGGATGAGGCCACACGTATCTGCGGCGCATTGGGCCATCATGCGCGAGGTGGGACTCGGCGGGGTCCAGAGGTACAGAGCGATAGAGAGGGATCACAGCCTGATGGTCGCCCTCATCGAGAGATGGGATCCGGCGGCCAATGTGTTCCATCTTCCGACCGGGGAGATGACCGTCACATTAGAGGATGTGTATCGCATCCTGCGGCTACCAATCGAGGGAGAGGCAGTCTTCCAGGTAGATTCAGAGACTGCCATGGACAAAGCATCTTTGCAGGTTTTGGGGATGCGGCCGCTTCTTATGTATCATAGCGAGCATTGGATATGGTGACATGTACTGTGCGCATTACAGACATGAGACACAGACACGTGGCCGTGTGATGATGATTAGTATCACCTGCCGCCCTCCGGATTAGAGGGAGGCGCTTCCCACTATGAGCATTGATGGGTCTGCTGGAGATGGTGGAGGAGCACACTGTTTCGCATGGGCACCAGAGTGTATCGGTGCGGTGCTCTGAGGAGTTATGGGGCTATGTGCCGGAGGAGGTGATTTGGTATTTGTTCTACATTTTTGTTGCTTGTTGGGCATACGAGCACATCGTATGCATCGGGCCGTAGGGGCTACCTCGGCGGCCCGGGGCCACAGTCGTATACCGATATGGCTTTCGGAGGTGGTTGGGGGTCGTGGGCCAGCCATGGCGATTGTTGTAGTCGGGATGTGGCTATTATAGACACTTCTTGCAGGGCCTTACACGGTGGACATTGTATGAAGACCCTACGAGAGGTCACCGGCTGGTAGAGGAGCCCGCGTCAGTGCGCTGATCCAAAGATATACATTCTACGGATAGCAGGGACGGAGGCCGGGAGAAATCTGGCAGATACCCAGAGAAGTGCAGCAGTAGATGGGGCTATGACAAGGCGAGCCACCTCCCTTCCCTCAATACGGGAGGGATGATGTAGAGGCCCCAACTGCCGGCGCCCGGCCTTTGGATCCAGGCCCGGGTAGCGGAGAGACCAACGAGGTGAGGGTGTGGATGATGCCGGGTGCGGGAGCATACGAGGTGTGGTGAGGTGGCAGGCAGCGAGATAGAACTCGCCCTACGCAGCCGGACTTGGCTGCAGTTATAGGAGAGAGGATCAGCTCAGGGGTCAGGTGCAGCTCTTACAGGGGCAGCTAGCTGCTGCGCAGGCACAGATAGGGGCCTTACAGGGGCAGCTAGCCCAGGCTCAGGCACAGGCACAGGTAGCACCACCACCAGCACCACAGCCACAGGTGCAGGTACAGGCACAGGCAGCACCACCACCAGCACCACAGCCACGGAGTGCGAGTATGCAAAGCAGCAGCAGGCGGCGCACCACCGCGCCACGAGTGCAGTACGAGAGCTCGGGGGTATTGGTGTTAGGTGCGAGGACCACCCGGCTCCTTGATGGCGCGAGATCGCTATATGGAGGTTAGAGCAGAGGCCCGATATTATCAGGATATTCTTGATAGTACCGGAGTCGAGTATCAGGCGTATGCAGCGCATAGGGCAGAGACCTCGCACAGCCAGAGATCTCAGGGAGGGCAGCCACTGCTGGCATGTCCGTGACAGGCAGGAGGCGAGAGGCACCACAGGGACCAAGCGGGAGAGAGGTGCCGAGGGCGGTGGGGAGAGCTGATAGATCCCCGACATGGTTTTGTATAGGGACACGGGCACCGGTCTGCGAACCGGTTGTATTGATAGAGGCCTGCGTGCCGACACTTATTCATTGTATTGATTCATTTATTTATTATATACCGGCCTGCGAGCCGAGTACACGGTTGTACATTTGATACCGGCTGCGAGCGAGTATATTTTGATATGAGAGACCGGCTGCGAGCCGAGTCGAGATTTTTAGTAGGTATTGTGGCTGCGTGCGGCTTTGGTATATTATGAGATCACGAGAGGCCCCGATGTAGGGCACATTGTATTTTTGAAAGCTATATATATATAGATGATGTTTTGATCCATATGTAGTGTTCAAAAATGTGTTTAAATATTTTGTTAATGGTTTGGTAATATATAATGTATGATAAGTTTAGTGGGCATGTTGATAGATGGATGATGTTGATGGTTTTGTTTTTTTTTACGTATATATGAATGATATGTGATGTGATGAATTGTTGGTTTTGTGACATTGTGATATATATGGATGAGTTGGATCCAAATGATGTAGAGATTGATAGTTTCTTGAAATTCGTAGTTGATGGTTGTGTATTTGTATAAAATAAATGATGTTTAATGAAATTGTAATGATATGATGTGTGGTGGATGAACAAATGTGGTAAATGGTGTGGTTATGCGGGAAAAGAGGCGGGCGCGACAAAAATTTAGATGAGAAATGAAGAAAAGAATGTTTCAAAAGATAGGTGTGCAAGATATCGGTTAAGTTAGAACCGTATCGGTAGGGTATGACCGATATCGGTTAAACCGCAACGATAGGTTATTTAGGTATGAGCTTTTCTAAAAATAGAAAAGCTAGAGGTGGCAACTTGAGTTTTAATTTTAGAGCCATGCAAGAGGTTAAATACGCGAACGCGCGCTTTTGACGGTACCGAGACAGGTATTTGCATGAGAGATTTGGGTGAGAAGGAGAAAAGAGACAAGGAAAGTGAATGTGATCCGAGATTCGAGAAGAAGGCGAGAAAGACAAAGTTGAAAAGGGTGGTGATCATGGCGGAATGAGGAGAAGCATCCGAGAAAGGACAGAGAGGAAGACAAGGGCCACCTCAAGCTCGCTGCAACCCAAGAGGTATCATTTTGTTTGTGATTTAACTATTGCATGTTTTTGGGAATAGATGGGGGAAAAGAATAGGAAGTAGATATGAGAAAGACAACATGATAACGGGGTATAGATGAGGTGAGTGTTACGGGGGTAGGTAATTCGGGGGTTGTTGAGTATGTTTGTATATAGAAAGGAAGAAACGATCAATTTATTGTAATGCGTAGGTGGTTTTTTCGAGGCAAGATGTATGTAATTGTGATGGCCGTGCGGTTAGGAGAACGGTATCGGTTACTCAACCGATATCGGTTATGTATAGCCGATACCGATTCTTGGAGGAATGTCCGAGAATGTTTGAAAAAAGCCACCAGACGGATTGAATGGTTGTTTGTTGTTTTGGTGTATACGAGCGGAGGCGGATTGAGGATGAATGATAGTGTGCCGCAGTATTTGTTGTCACGAATCCGGCGGATGTAACACCATTTGAATGGACATTGATAAATCGTTTGGGGTTAAGTGGAATCCACTATTATTCACGAATGCACGTAATCATGCTATGTTGCTGAAGCATTGATTGAGAGATGGAATCCGAGATAAATACCTTTTATCTCTGCCAACGGGGAGATGACAAAGTAACATTGGAAGATGTGTTTGGATTTTGAGACTCCCTATTATAAGAGAACCAAAGTATATCGAGGCACTACCTAGCGCGGCACTGGGAGCGATAAGCATGATGTTGGTCCATACGCACGAGATTTGACACAGCGAGGTTTATCTTTTACATATGGGGTAATGTATACGGCACACCCGAGGAAACAAGGTTAGCAGATGGTATTAATGATAAGCGGTAGGGTATTATGCGTTGCACGAGGCGGAAGGGGAAGATTTCCAAAGGCATTGATGTGTGTTATTTGGGAGATGATAGAAAGGAATGTGACTTTGCGCATGGGCACTGCATATTTTGGCGGAGCTATCTGAGGGTTTATGGGCTTGTAGGTGAAATCACGGGACGTGATTTGGATAGTTCATACTTATTACACTGTGTTGGGCTTTATGAGCACATTGTTTGTGTGTGACCAATAGGCCGACCCATCGAGCCGGGGAGAAACCGGAGTGCAGAGGTTGGGATTCGAGGCAGTGGGTCGAGAGCAAGAACAAGAGGCGAGATCCCAGCCGTGACAGTGATATTGAGTATTACAGGCGGGTATGGGAGAGAGTGACAGTTGCGGATATACATGTTGAGGCCATACGGAAACTATATGGTAATGAGAGAACATATTGAGGAGTTGAGGTGTAGAGCGATTGAGGTGGATCGCAGGGCACACGGGTGAGTATGAGAGGATTCCTATAGATCGCGTGCGGTGACAATTTGGATTTGTGCGGAGATATACCCCTGGCTTATAGACCATATATGAGGATCGGCAGGCAAGCATTCTCACCTCCCGGCCAACACCTCTGAAGGGCACTGAGAAGAGTAGCTTGCGGCAATCGCGAGGTAATGGATGCGGGAGCAGCGAGAGGCCTATAGATTATGGTGGGTAGCAGAAGCTGCGAGGTGTATGCGTGAGTGCCACGAATAGCGGTGATTATAGCGAGAGGGATCATCTGCAGCGTTTGGTTCAGCGGCTCCAAACGCGAGTGAATGAGACAAGAGGATTGTTAGTGGTTGCGGAGTCACGGCGCAGGAGACTAGAGGTGGAGTCCTCCATGCGAGAGGTGTATTCATATGTTATAGGAGAGATTGACAGATCGAGTAGGTGGTACAAGTAATAGCCGTGGTACCCTTGAGGACGGAAGAGAGGCCCAGCGAGAGGGTAGAGCGATCACGATCATCACCTAGATTCGGGATGAGGCGTGAGGGTGCGAGTAAATGTTAGCAAGGTATAAGAATAAATAAGGATGCCGACTGCGTGTCGATGATAGAGAAGATGTATTTGTTTAACATCTAAATAAAGCGAATATGTATGTTGATTTGAGTTATGATAATAATAAGATTTGTTTGTGTTTTGATTTTCGGTGTTTTGAAAAAGGATAAAGAGGGAAATGTGATTAAATAGAAATACACAAAAATATTTATATTCACCACACAGATAGGTTATGGTAGGGGATGGTGAGCTAACCTTGGGAGACCCCATGTCTCGAAAGTGCTTTGCCCTACATAGCCCATTGCACAAAGCAAGGAGGGGCCTCAAACCGATGTAGTTCTCCTTAGGACCGGAGAGGTGAATTCACGGCAATTTGGGTATGGTTAGGCAATTTGTTGGTTGATAAGAATTTGATGTTGATAGGGTAATGTTGTTGGTGTTGGTAAGGTATGGGCGATGTTGATGTAGGTATAGGTAAAGTGAAAGTTAGCTTACCCAAATAGTAGGAACCGTATCCTGATTAAGGTCAACACACAATCCTAGAAGTCGAGCAAAAGAGGAAAAGTGTCCCGTAGTTGAGAAGAGCTAAACAAACCACATATTAACATAGGATGAGCTTGAATCCCTAGGTACTTGCATGGCGAGAAGTCGATAGGTGAAAAGAGTTGTATAATCACAATATATCGGATATACGTCACGTCCCTTGAGTTGAAACAAATGGTGAGGTGAGGTGGATGATATAGGCGAGTACGGAGAACTTATTACAAAGTGAGTGTTACGAAAAAGAACTTACCTAAATAGACAAGTCCATGACTCAAAAGTCCTTTTGAATGCGGCTTCTTTTTATTGAATGTAGGCGATCGATGCGGAAGTCTACAAGGGATATTGATTGTATTATTCTTGAGGTCTTCACGAAGGCGATTAATGCGAGAAGCTTCGATAAAGGCTGACCATGTGTATAGCTGTCCTCTCGAGGGAGCGATCCTATTTATAGTGCAGAATATGATTGTAATGCATAAGCTGTCCCTTCGGGAGCAAATACATATATAATAGCAGCAATAGTTCAGCATATAGTGTCCTTCGAGGGAGTCTATATTTAATTTAGATGACTAGATGTTCATTTGGCGTGAAGCATCTAGTTTAGTAGGAAGTTTGACTCAAGAAAATCCCATAAGAATACGGCTTATTTTAATATTTTGAAGTCATGGACTAGACTAAAAAGGGGAAGGCTTCATCAAGGAGGTGAGGATCAAACTATGTGAGCTTGATTGTTATTATGAGGTGTAGGAAGCGAGTGTATGTAGTGGTAAGTGAGCTCGGGACGAGCGGAAGGTAGATAAGAAGTGATATAACACTAATTTCAACGGTAGAGAATGGTCGAACGATGCAAGGCATTAAGGGGTTTAGGCTCGGAGTTTACCATTAAGCGAAGCTAAAGCGATAATGTACGAGATCCATAGGTATGAGTGATTATATAAGGCCCAATCAATTGGGAGCAAATTTTCCACGTTTGCTCTTTTCTAGTTTGGTTACATGTTGATTCTCTTTGAGAACAAGATCACCAAC